>PVIU01001165.1:214252-233418 GCA_004026605.1 Ondatra zibethicus | reverse complement strand
GTAAAACCATGGCTGCTCCTGGGTATGGTGGAGGAGAAGGTTTATTGCAGATAGAGGGAGAGTCTAGCCAGAGAAAGAGACATCTGGGAGAGTCCCAAGTGGACATGACTCTGAGTCAGGCTACATGAGGAGTCAGGGGTGGGGGAGGGGGGTGGGGGGAGGCCAAGAGACAGGGAGAGGGAAAGGGCCAGGTAAGCAAAATGGCTAGAAGAGTAGCCCCACCCCTGGGCTGGAAAACTTTAGGGTAGAGGGCAGGGCATGCCAGCCATACCCTGTAACAGGTAGAGACTGAAGGATGCTGGGGGAACCTGGTGTCCAGGTCTTCTTTGTTATGTTAAATAGGCATCTCAGTTAGCCTTTTGTCCTGTTGGAGACCTAACATCAAGCCTGTCATTCATCATTCTAGTTATTATAAAAATAGATATCCAATTTCCCCAGAATAGTTTCCCCCATTGTACTCATTTCAAAATTGACCACAAAAATAGCAGTTATTTCTAGATGCTGGTTTTTATCATTGATTTACACACCATTCCTTTTGCCAAAACCACAGGTATTTTGCTTATTATAAAGTATTGAAATTGAATCATATATACCTCTAACTTTGTTGTTCTTTTGTGAAACTATTTTGGCAATTTTAGCTACTTTCCATTTTTCATAGTAGGATGAAAATAGGAAAAACACAGTTTTCTTCACTATACCTTTCATCTTATGGGAACAATTTAGTATTTCTTCTATTTTTTTTTTGAGAGGTCAGAATTCAATCTGATTTGAACAAAAAGGGTTCTCAAGTATATAAAGTTGACCTTGGGGTAAAATTGGCACTAAAGGGGGTGCACACTTCTTCCCTTCTACACCCCAGCTTGCATTTCCACCAGAACTTAGACTTCAGAAGGACAGAGATGCAAATCCTGCATCTGCTACTAACCAAGCATAAGATTGCAGGCACACCACTAACCTCAGTGACCTTGATTTCTGTGCTGAACAAAGCAGGAAAAAGCATTCAACCTACGGCCTCGTTGCAACCATCAAATGTGATGTGCCGGGGACATTACCAGGTTTATCCTAACAATTTATAAATGAGTAAATAAATACAGGGAAGAGTCGGTAATTAAAGTAAATCAGAGAATGAACTAATGATACTCCGAGGCTATGTGAGAGCAGAGGGTTCATCTCTAATTTTCCATAGGCATTGGTGATAAGAAGTCAGTCTTCTAGATTCAGCCTGCCTCCAGCAAAAGATAGAAGGGATATTAGCCGTCAGTCTCGGGAGTCCTGGTTAAGATTCTAGAATTTCAGGATCTTTCTTGGTTCCATTTAATGCCCTTGCAGCTTAGTACTTTATTTAGGTTTCTGACAAAGGACTCATCCAGCCAACAAAAGAATTACTAAATGCTCAATTAACATGGACTTTGAGTAAACAAAGGACAAGTTTTAGTATAAGTATATCCCATGCAATATTTGGGACATACTTAAATTAAAATGTTACACTAAGTATCACGTGGGATATAGCTATGTTGAATATCAATAATTAAAATTTAACTGCCTGAACTGCCTTTTATTTACATTTTTTAGAGAACGCTGCATACTAAAAATGTAAGTAAAACAAATAATAAATGTAGCAAAGAACTCCATCAATAGTCTGTCAATGTATTTTGAGTCTTTTGTACTATTATTAATTACATTATATGTAATATATAGTATAAAAATTCTTAGCTATAATAACATAATTATTGATAGAGCTGAAACAAGGCTATATATATGTATATACAAAGCACATAATATTTGATGGTTATTTAGATCTCTATTATTAATCTAAACATTTTCAGCACATCAGAAATCACATAGACATGGACAGTAATAAATTCGATCAAGTATGCCATCTATCAGTTCAGGGAAAACCTTTTTTTTTATGGTTTTTTGAGACAGGGTTTCTCTGTGTTGCTTTGGAGCCTGTCCTGGAACTAACTCTTGTAGACCAGGCTAGCATTGAACTCACAGAGATCCGCCTGCCTCTGCCTCCCGAGTGCTGGAATTAAAGGCGCACGCCACCACCACCCAGCTGAAAAGCCATTTTTTTATTATGCATCTTTCTGCTTGCAGCCGGTCTACCTGATGGGCCACTGTAGCACATTTTACTCACCAGCTCTTAGCTCCTCACTGACTTGTCGGTGGTTAGACTTGAGGGCTGTGCTTCTCCTCCGATCGGACTAAACATCACACTTGCTCATGCTGAGCTGTCCGAATAACCCAGCGGATGAAAGAGAGCAGCCACGATGCTCTGAATCCACGGATAGAGGGAGAAGGTAGCAGCTGAGAATGGCTTCCTGCACTGGTTTCAAGGAAGCTTGGCTCTCACAGCCCTGCTGAAGAAGCACGACACGTCTTCTGGTGCCCACGGAGTATGGAAGAGGGTGTCTGTTCCCCTGGAACTGAAGTTCCAGGTAGTGTGAGAGGAAACCGAACCAGCCAAGTCCTCAGGTGCACAGCAAGGAAGGCCTTTCCTAGTCATTGACCTGCAATCTTCTCAGGGACAGAGTTGGGGGGCACCTAGGGGCAGGTTACCCTCAAATGAGAGCCACATATGACTTGCATTTCCTGGCAACCGAAACTATGCCTGAAAAGTGACAAGAACCACTAAAACTAGACAGCATTTGCCCAGAAGGGCAGACTCTGAAGAACTAAAGGCCAAAGGTTTGCTTTGCATGGTTGACTAGCTGTTGCCTGGCTCTGTACTGCCAGAAGACAGCATTCCAAGAGACCATCAATTTTCGGCTCCTGCTGGAGTATTTGGCAATAGCCCTCCCTTCCTGGTGCCCTTTGCCTCTAATCTGCAGGAAGTTAGGTGCCTCACCCTGCAGCCAGGGTTCTCCTTGCCCTGCCCTGCTCTGCCCTGCATTCCTACCTTTCCAGCTTCCTCTGCAGGGCCCCACCCTTGCCCACTGCCCATCTACTTTATTACACCCAAAGAGTTGACAGGCCCTCCTATGCTGTTCCATAGGTACACACTGATCCCTCTGCCTTTGCCCCCTCCCATCTTCTTCCTGCTTCTGACAGAACAATATGAAGCTTCAAGGCCCAGCCTAGATCATCAAGAAAGCAAAGAACACCAAGTAAGGACTCAGGAAAAGAGGCCCCCTTCTACACCAATGACTGTGAGAATCAGTATGAGATTTCTCAGAACACTAACAATAACTACTGTATGACCTAGCTGTCCTAATCCTGAGCTTACAGCTGAAGGAATCTAAGTCAGCATAATATAGAAATGCATATTCATGTTCACGGTGGCATGAGTCACAATAGCCAAGATATGACTCCAACCAACAGATGAATGGATAAAGAAAATGTGGTAACCATATGCAAATGGGGTTTTCTTTGGTTGTAAAGAAGAATAAAATTGTGTTTGCATCAGATCTACTCAGAGAATGAAATTATGAGCAGGAAAATATAGATGGGACTAGAGGTCCCCATGCTAAGCAAAATAAGCTAGACTCAAAAAGACAAATCGCATTTTCTCTCGATGATGACAATGACGATGATGACAATGATGATGACGATGACAAGGACGATGATGACGATGATGATGAGGACGATGATGACATCGATGACAACAATAATGATGACGGCAATGATGACGATGGTGATGAGGACGATGATGACATCGACGACGACGACAATGATAACGATGACGGCGATGATGATGAAAGATGAAGAAAGACATCACAGTACCACTTCGGGACTCGCGGACAATTTCATTTTTTGTTCCTAGTATCTGTCATTGTGCCTAGCACAAGGTCGGCACTCAAAACTGTGTGCTGCCTGAATTGGGCAGAATCTCACTTGATCTTTTCATCACCAATCAGAAAGCAATGTATTGTCTCATTTACATAACTGAAAACAAAGTCTCAAAAGAAGTTTCTAGGCCCAGTCTATTCTGTCTCCTGGGGCACACAGATGGCTTTCTACTCTATTCTGAGTGTTAAAGTAAGTGGCTTTTTAAAAAAGAAGGTTTCACCAGCTATGAATTCTGTTTGAATAATAAAAAGTGGTCCCCACACTATGAAGTAACAGCCATGCACTTAAGCACATGCCTTAGCCAATAAGAATTGTTTCCGAATCTTCCCTTTGCATAAAGTTGAGTCGGTATCATTAGTTGGGAAATAATTACACACTCCAGGGCACTCAACCCACAGGAGTCTCTGCTTTGTTTTGATTTTTTTTTTAATCAACCCTTTTACAGGAAGTTGGTTTTCACCCAGGTAACTGTTGCAAAATATTTATCCAGGTAAGAAAAAAAAATATCATTCGGCCAATCAGAAGCCTCTCTGTGGTGAGACTTCATCTACCTCATTACCATTTACTACACTGGCCATCTAATTATCTTCAGGATGGAACGCATCCTGTTTCCACTTGCCCAAACTCTCTGACATGCCCCTTGGCTTTCCAGAGCTGGTTGAGAAGGCTAGGGCAGCAGACAAACTGGAGACACAGCTCTCTCGGCTCAAGATCTTTCTCAGAGCAATACTGCAGTACAGTCAAACTTGAATCACCCCAAGGGATTAGTCACACCCCTCACTTGGGGGTGGGTGGGTATTTTCACTCAGAAAATAAACACTAGGGTGAGCAGAAACCTGGCCACCAAGAAAGGAGGTGGCTTCAGCCTTGGTATACTAACCAGTGCCCTGAGGCTCACACCTGTGTGCCCTCCTCTCCACACCCTCCGCTCTCCAAGAGAACTGCAGACCAGCAACAAACAGCAGCCCACTTACGCCATCAGCATCTCTGATAAGCTAATTTTCTATCCACTGACACGACCTAATGAGCAGAAAATGGGCTTGGCGGTCTTAAAAGGCTGTTTTTAAGTACCTGCCCTGCCTCTTTGCAGCTCTGCGACCTAGGGCAAGTTACTCAACAGGATTATGCTGCTTGTGCTGAGGAGAGAGTAAGAATACTGTGTACCTGAAACAAGACAGCGTGATACAGCACAGAGCACAGCTGGCAGGTGCAAAACCAGATACCAGCTTGCCTCTCTTTTCCCTACTACTGCCCCTGAACGCGAGACTGGTGGTTCTCAACCTGGGGGTCGTGACCCATGGGAGCGGGGAATCACATATCACATACCCTGCATATCAGATATTTACGTTACTTTTCATAACAGCAGCAAAACTACACAAGTTATGAAGTAGCAACAAAAGACATTTTATGGCTGGCGGGCTCACCACAATGTGAGGGACTGTACTAAAGGGTGGTGTATTAGGAAGGCTGAGAACCACGGGTCTAGATAGAGACACTACAGATCTACCCAGAGAAAGACGGCTTAAGGAGCCTGAAGGAGCAAGCAGCCAGGAAGACCACCTGCATATCCAGTTCCCTGCCAGGTCTAAGATGAGAATGTGTATATGTGTGAGTGTATGTTTTAGAAAGGGTTTCCTATAGTCTCAACTGGAACTGAATGTACAGTGTAGCAAAGGATGACCTTGAACTCCCGAGTCCCTGCCTCCACCTCCCAAGTGCTAGTATTACAGGTGTGCCCACTGGCTTCAATGACGTTATTAGGCATGCTTGGTGTATGTACATTGGAGTAATGAAATAAGAGAACATCCCATAGAGAGAGACCTCTGGGGATTAGCATGTGGCCCAGTGTTACTGAAACTAAGGGGTATTTTTGTTGGTTTTTTGTTTTTGCTTTTTGGAAATACAGAAAATCAAGACATTCATTTGAAAGTTCTCAGTTTTTAAAAGCTGTGTTAAATTAACATTTGAAATGTGTTACACAAGTCAAACACCACGTTACCACGCTTATGAAATGGCTCCGTGGATAAAGGGACTCACTGTCCGATGCCCTGCCTTTGATTCCTGGGCCCACACGGTTGAAGAAGAGAATCTACTCCCACAAGTTGCCCACTTGCAGGCCTTGTCATGAGCTCGGCTGCATGCCTGCGTGAGACAGAACATATAAGTAAACAAATGTGATGTTTAAGAAAGTATGTTTCTATTTGCAATCTCCAGGAAAAATCAAAGTGCAAATAGTGCCACACGCCGCATAGTGAGCAAGACTTGAAAACGCGTGCAAATCCTAGGACACCTGTGTCGTTTCCCAGGCTCTGCAAGTCCACACACAAGCCAGATACTGATGACCACAGATAGATAGCTGACATTTAATGAGCTCTGGCAGAGTAGCTGCGTTACCTCGCTAATCCCCAGGCTCCTGGGCCACGGGTGTTAGTAATTACGATCGCTATCTCATGGATGATAGCACTTTTCCCAAGATCCTCTCTTTGTTAGCAGGTCGAGTGGAGACCAACTATCTGTTTTCCAGGCAACATCTAGCTGGGAAAACTCAGTGTGAACAGAAAAGAGAGGAGCTTGTCAGCCTGGTGACCCAGGGATTTAAGATGACTTTGAATTTACCGTGTAGCCAAGGATGACCTTGAACTCTTGATCCTTCTGCTTCCGCCTTCCAAATGCTGGAACTAGAGGCGTGCCCCCTGGCTCAGAGGAGGTAAGGCGTGGATGCAGGGGGCTAGGAACTGAGAGAATATGCTCCATGCAGAGGGACCTCTGAGTTACCAACACACAGACATCCGACCTTATGTTACTGAAGCCTAAGTTCTCTTGAGAAATAAGAAATCAAGGCATTCACTCAAGAGCTTTTATCATGCTGGGTACTTGGCATGGATTCCTAGGTGTAAGGTGTTGCTCCTGTCTGAAAGCACAGTGTTTTTCTACTGATCACCTTCAGCTGTGGGCACTTGGACTTCTGCATGCTTACCCAAAAGAAGGGCTTCCAATGTGCTCAGCCAATAAACACAAAGAAGCCTACACTTAGGAAAATTGGGATCAATATTTGTTATGGTCATACAGTCCTAAAGACTAACAGGATGTGGGCGCAGAGGCTGTCAACAGAGTATGACACACCTCCCACATCTTGGGGGCCACACCCTGGCCTGCCCACCACCACCGTCTGCCTGGAACACTGAAGCAAGGCTGGAGGGTGGGTGGCAGTTGTGACTCCCACAAGGCTGAGGCTAGCAGTGCTGTGGGCATAGCCTACATCCTGAGGAGGCTGGCACACACTGGCAATAAACCATCCACAGGGAATAAAACAACAAACAGCACCCAGAACAGTTGTCTGCCCCGCCCCCACTTTGGCTGCATGGTCTTGGCAGGGTTCTGCCTGAGCAAACCTGTCAGGTCTAATTATGGGGCCCGTTCCACTGTGAAAGTCAAAGCGTAGCTCAGGACTGGAAACGGAGAGAAGTCTACCAGGGTGTAGGACTTGTCAACCCCAAATTTTGACTTTACATTTAGGGAAAGGAAAATTGAAACTCCATCACAGGCCTATAAGAAATGAAGTACAAGCTGGGCAGTGGTGGCACATGCCTTTAATTCCAGAACTCTGTGAGTTCGAGGCCAGCTAGTTCCAGGACAGGCTCCAAAGCTACAGAGAAACCCTGTCTCGAAAAACCAAAAACAAACAAACAAACAAAAAACAAAGAAGTGCAACGTGGCATAGTAATCTTTGAATTTAGACAAATCTGGACTTCAACTGCAGAGTTTTTAAAATTATTTTTGAAGCATTTGGACTCATCTGTATCTTACACTCCTTATCTACCAAATATGAAAACGATCCTATTCTGGAAACTAAGTGAATTTTATTTTTTATTTTTTTTTCGTTTCTCAGGCACAAGAAATACTGATAAATGTCCTATATTTAAAATACTTGAAATCAGAACCCACCTGCATCAATGTATTGCAAAATTCTCAGGGGTGGGTTTTCCATATTTTCTATAGTGAATAACACCAGCCTGTATTACAGCTGGAGGAATTTGGCCTTTCTGTTTTAAATAATAACTATGCATAAAGCAGACAGATCAGCAATGCTATTTTACCCTAATTTAGATTGCCAGCCCAAGAAAAGTACTCACGAGACTTAACTTCTTACATTTTATTTCAGTCTCTCTGCCAGTGGTTCTCAGCCTTCTTAATGCTGGCGCCCTTTAAGACAGCTCCTCACATTGTGCTGACCCCAACCATAAAATCTGTTTTTGCTGCTACTTTGTAACTGTAATTTTGCTACTGTTATGAATCATACTCTAAATATCTGACATGCGGGATATCTGATATTCAACCCCCCAAAGGGTCAAGACTCACAGGTGGAGAGCCTCTGCTCTAGGGGAAAAGGGGGGACTAACGTGATGTGTAGCTGTTTTTATTTTTCTTTACTCTTGGGAGCCCGCCACCCAGCTCTCAAATAAATACACAGAGACTCATCTTACTTATGAATGCCCACCCTTAGCTTGGGCTTGTTTCTAGCCAGCTTTTTAAACTTAACTTATCCCATTTCTATGTATGTTTTGCCTCTGGGCTTTTTACCTTTCTTTATTCTATATATCTTTCTATCCTTCTTATTCCATGGCTGGCTGTGTGTCTGGGTGGCTGGCCCCTGACATCCTCCTCTCCTCCTTGTCTCACTCCTCCTCTTCCCTAGATTTCTCCTTCTATTTATTCTCTCTGCCTGCCAGACCCACTTATCCCTCTCCTGCCTAGCTAGGGGCCTTTCAGCTCTTTATTAGGCCAATCAGGTGTTTCAGGCAGGCAGAGTAACACAGCTCTACAGAGTTAAAAAAAAAAAAAGCAACATAAAAGAATGTGATGCATCTTTGCAACCTTAAACAACTATTCCACACATAAATGAATGTCACACATCTTCAGCTAATATTCCACAACAGTAATGCCAAGTCTGATGATCTGAATGTGATTCCTGGAACCCACATGGTGGAAAGAGAACACCAATTTCTTCATGTGCCATGGCACATGCATTAGCACACAGACATTCACACAGACATGCACACACACACACACATGAGGAGGAGGAAGAAGAGGAAGGAAAGGGAGGGGGACTAGAGGAAAGAACGGGAGGGAGAAGTAAGCCTTAAGAAACATATATGATAAGAAATATATGCTTTATATTTTCCAAAAATCATGCGTCTAATGTATTCAATTTTACCACCACTTTGTAAATCACGAAAACATTCTCATTTTACACATCCAACAAATGAAATATGAAATGAACGACTTGCTAAGATCACAATAGCTAAGTGAAAACCCGAAAGGGTTGTAAATGTTTACATTCCTATCTCAAGTTCCTTTTCCGTCTCCTCTGAAGGTAACCAAGACGAGCGCACTTACAGTTTGGTTCTGAGGTCTGCTCTGAGATTTGCACACCAAATGTGTTATTAGGCATCTGGCTTTCTGACCAACTTGTTTCAAAACTGACAGCAACCTTGAATTCTTCTTTTTCTTTCATCCCAATTTATGAGCCCATAAGACCATTTCTTAAGGAAAATAAACTTGACAGTCCATGTGACAGCAAAGCTAACGTGTTCATGTTGGTTGTATCAAAGTCTCACAATTTGCCTGTGTCTTCTGGCATATTCTGACAAAATTACTATTCAACTTACAGTATCTGTCCTCACAGACCTGAGTGAATTCCTCTGCCCCATGAATCTGTATTTTCGTCTAGCCAAGATGTCAATTTGATATCTTATTTTCCATTCTACCTAAGTCACTAGTAATGCAATCTGTGAAACACCACATCAAAATGGAAATTGCTTCTAGAATATATAGTCGTAAACATGCGTCAAGTGGATCGTGTGGCAGCTTTTTAAAAATACAGTTCAGATAGAATTAGGATATGTGGCATCAAAGATAGATCTGTGTTTATTTTTAAATGGAGAAAGTGAGATGCACAGAACTCTGAATTTAAAGGGATGATTCTGATAGTTAACTGGCTTCTTCCTCTAGCTCTTTCAGGTCAAACATCCATTATCTTTATGTGCAGAGAAAGACAGGAGGTTAATTTGTATTCGGTGGAGCCTCCAGTGAAAGCATTTGGTTAATAATAATTACTGGTTTTCATTGAGTGCCTATTCTACACCAAGTGTTTTGTACACCACTCAAGGAGACTCAGAAGAACTGACCTGACGTTACAAGTGAGTACAGTTGACGTTTGGAGAACTTAATACGCGTATTTGGATCACACAGTAAGTAGAAATTCAGGATTTGAGGTAAAAACACAGCAAAAAGCAACTTGGTGAGGAAAGGGTTTATTTGGCTGGCACATCCCAATCACAATCAATCACTGAGTAGTTTAGACAGAACTCAGGGAGCAGAGAGAGTTATTAGCATGAGGGTGCACTGCTTAGTGGCTTGCTCAGCTTGTTTTCTTATACAACCAAACACCACTTGCCCAGGGAAGACACTACCCATAGTGGGCTGGGTCCTCCCTCCTCCATCAATGAAATGCCCCCCACATACTTGCCCAGAAGCCAAACTGATGGAGACAATCATCAGGTCTGGTTCCCTCTTCCCCAGGTGACTCCAGTTTGTGTCAACCAGAACACTAAGGAAACAGCAAAAAACAATAATTAGGGTCTCCAGCTGAATTGGTGGTCAGTGACTTCAAACTGTGTCTAGTGTGTTCCCTGCAGACTTGATCTCACAGTAATTCTCCTATTGCAAAAGATGTTGTCTCCCATCTAAGAGTGTTTGAAAGAGCACATCCTGTTTATGACTTGAATGGAGAAGATGACAGGGGAAATAGAGCCAAAGATGATGAAGAAAATAGTAACCTGGGGTGGGGTAAGAAAGGATGCAGTCATTTACAAGTAGCAGTAGAACTGGGGAGCTGTAAAGATTTGGGTTTCAGTAACATTTTCCATTTTAGACCTAGAAACATAAGTGGTGCTAAAATGTCTAAGTGGAAACACTGTGCAGATGAAATATATATGTATGAGAAAACATATACGTATGGATACAAGGAGAATTTGTCTGCCCTCTGTAATGATAGCAATTTATGATGAAATTACTGGGGCCACCATTTCACTTGGTGCTTACTCTGTGTCCCCACACTCACCAGCTGTTGAGTAAGCCTGTAAGGTGGGCATTGTCAGCACTTCCATTGGACCAGATAAGTGTCTCAGAGGCATGGTCAACATAGTAATGCTGAGCCAGAATTCAGAACCATTCTACATACAGTTGTGGGTTGTATTCTACAGTTGTGGATTCTATTCTACATACAGTTGTGGGTTGTATTCTATATACAGTGTGGATTCTATTCTACATACAGTTGTGGGTTGTAGTCTAAATACAGTTGTGGGTTGTATTCTGCATACAGTTGTGGGTTGTAGTCTAAATACAGTTGTGGGTTGTATTCTGCATACAGTTGTGGGTTGTAGTCTGCATACAGTTGTGGGCTGTATTCTATATATAGTGTAGATTCTATTCTACATACTATTGTGGGTTGTATTCTGCATACAGTTGTGGGTTGTATTCTACATACAGTGTAGATTCTATTCTACATACAGTTGTGGGCTGTATTCTGCATACAGTTGTGGGTTGCATTCTACATACAGCTGTGAATTGTAGTCTACCTATAGTTGTGGACTGTATCACAGTAAGCTTGTACTACACTTCCTGCTCACGGCCACCCTTCATCACTGCCGACAGTCCGTAGATGAGAACACAAAGCCTTCCTAAGTCACGGAGTTCTAGAACACAAACTCATGACTTCGGGTCCCGAGTGAGGCTGGCTTTCCACTCTCCTACAGCTGCCTCCCCCAAACCTCAACAGCTCTGGTTTTAGGAGCCTGGAGGTAATGAGTGAATTCCCACCGATGCTGAGAAGAAAGGAGAGGGCCATGACAGGGGGATGAAAGTTGGGGGCAGGGGCACCAGGAAACTGTAACCAGCTAGTCTTCTTTGCCCTGAGAAGGCCTTGGAATTACGGATGATGGCCTGCTGTGGTTGCCGGGTTTGGGGTTGGAGAAGGCAAATGCTGAGCACTCAAGGTTCTCGTCCTGCAAGAGCACATTAGGGATTAGGTTAAAGAAAGTGAAGGCTTTTTCAAGTGATGGACAGTGTCTGTCAGATGACTGACTCAGAGAAAAAGAGTGGCAGATCTTGAGTTGTCAAAAAGACTTCAAGATTCCAGGAAGGATGATGGTGATGGGGATTCTACCCAGAATCCTTGTCTGCTCTGACTCATAAATACATTTATCTTCATTTGTTCTGAACCAAGATGGGAGGCACATTCATCTTTCTTAACTTTCTCTAAGAAATATAAATGAAGATAATGGCAAGTTCCCCACCTACGACATGGAGACGGCTATGTGAACAGCTCCTTCCAAAGCTTTGAAAAGAGCCCAGAGGAACACACTCTGAAATGAAGCCAAGCACCACCCTCCCACCCCACCCCATACCGTCCCCCAGGAACTCTTTCAGAATCAGCATCCTCTGGCTCTAGGAGGTAGTACCCATGTAACGTCTTGAGAAGCCAACTCTCAATATTGACATGTTTATTGAAGTGGCTTCTTTAACCACTATGAAGAAATCACAAAAGGTGGGCCCTGAGCTAGGTACCTTCTGGGCTTTCAGTTTCCTTGTACAGATCCAGCCAGGTCAAAATGGGTATGTGAAATGAAAAGTTTTACATATCTCCTCCCTTCAGGTACAGAACCCCCTTTCTGCCATGGAGTGGGGGCAGGGCTTACTCAGTGGGCTCAGGAGTTCCATTGGAGATGGGGGTGCATGATAGTGTCACAGCAACGTGTGCGTGTCCAATGCCATCAGACTACATATCCTTAAAACTGGATAAAATGATAAATGTTATGTGTGTTTTAACTGAGAGTGAAGAGAATTTGTCTTAGAAACCAACTAGCCAGATGTGCTTGTGTACCCCAGCACTCATAAGGTTGTGAGGCGAGTTCCGGGCCAACCTACACATAGGCAGTCCTTTCCTCAAATGTTTAAAAAAAAAGCGAAGTAGAATCAGAGTCACAAGTAGGGTAACTGGTACCTTTTTAGTAAACTTTGGAAACCATCACAAATGACCGGAAGAAGAAAAGCTTCTAGTGGGCACGGCATGAAGATGATGCAAGCTGTTTGCTGGAAGCCGAGTGAGTAACTCAGGTGAATCACGCCTGCTTCCTGACTGTTCAAGGATCAGTCCCATGGTTCACTGGGTTATCCAGAATCTAAGAGGAGAACATAAGGTTTCTGGGCAGTGGTTTTCAGTTAAAGAAGCCAGGCATCCAAACCCAGTCTCAGCACCTAGAACACACCACTTTACACAGAGAGAAAACGGAAGTCATGGGCGAGGGAGAGAGAGGGGGTTCTTTTTAAATAGGTTCAGAGTTTTCACTGGCCCAAGAAAGTTCTAGTAATAGGACTGATACAAAGATGAGTGTATCTTTTAGTGTGCAATTGGGTCTTATTTTGTGTAAATGTACTTAAAGTCAATAAATTGTACATTTGGAAATAATTGAACTGAATTTTACCATAAAACAAATTAAAGATTTTTTTTAAGTCTTAAAGGAAAAGATTATTAAAGAACATGTGTCCATTGGGAGAGGGGCTATATTTCATAAAACAGGTTGCTATAAATCTGAAGCCCATTTAGACCATACCTCAACAGAATCCGACCTGGGTCATTGGCTAGCAAAGTCCTGTTAGGCATAAGTTTCCAAGAGACCCAATCCTTCTTCTCTGGCCTCTTAGATCTTTCCTCCCCCTCAACTATTCAGAGCCCTAACTGGACATTTTATTTTATGTTGGCACGCACCCATGTAAAACAAACAAAACACACAGGATGGAGGGGGATGGTGAGGTCAAGGCCCATTTCAGACTTAAAACAAACAGCCAAGGAAGCACAAGCGACCACGGTTTGATTTGGACAAGTTCAGCTCTGGAAGTAAGTGTCAGACAAGCCAATTGTTTCCAGATCTCAACAGGCCAGAGATGGAGAGAGCAAACGGTACCATTTATCAGAGGGAGTTCACACAGGGTGGAGTCGAAAGTTAAGGGGATAGAGGGGGAAAAACAAGAAGAGGTGTTAAGGTCGCCTTTCAGTAAGCTGTCACAGAGACAGCCCAACGCGTTCTAAAACCCTGCTGGATGCTGATCAGACTGGGGCTGGGGGCAGGGAAAGAAAGGATTACCCAGTCGGCAGCAGAGGAGCCCGGAAAGGGTGACATTCGTGCCAGTGGGAACACAACACCTCTCTGCCTCCCAGGGAGCTAAGCAGAAAGGCTGGAACAAAGCCATCACAGAGGACACGCAGCCAGTTATTGAGTGGGTCATAGGCTGCCCGGGTATAGCATCCTAGGAGCGATGAAGAAACCACAGAAGCATGGGTCTCTTGCATTCTTGAGGAGAAGAATTCTTGCATTCTTGAAAGAAGACAGACCTAGACGGCCTATGGGTTCCATGAGCTCCTCTCAGAAGTTTTGGCACCAGGGCAACAAAAGCCTTAGAAAATATCAGGTGTGAAGCCAGGCGCAATGGCATGTGCCTTTGATCCCAGCACTCGGGGAGCAGAAGCAGGCAGATCTCTGAGTTTGAAGTCAGCCTGATCTACAAAACGAGTTCCAGGACAGCCAAGGCTACACTTGGAGAAACCCTGTGTCCATCAACCAAATAGAAAAGTAAAACAAAATAACCAGGTGTGGCTGGCTGTAGATGAACTCCATAAAGCCCCCATGTTCAGACCAGCAGCTGCAGAATGAGCCAGACATGTTGGTTTGGGGACCTCTAAGCACAAGCCTAGCTTCCTCCCATAGCGTGGAGCCAAACCGTTGGCCACGAATTTGGACTAGTCCACTCTTAAGACAACTGTGTCAGTTCGAAGCCAGTGTGTGAGATAGTCTAGACGTCTTTGAAATGCCCACTGAACCCTGTGCACAGCAGGAGCCATGACTGGAGAAAGAGAAAAAAAATAATAATGAAAGCATCAATCAAATGATGTGACACAAAATCCCAAGTGTGACAAAGAGGTACAACTCAGAAGGAACCCCAGAGATCAGAAGGACCTCAAAAGCAAAGTTGAGATGGTTCTCCTGGAGAGCCCAGCTTACATAGAAATGTGTAAATGCTTGGGACATTAATCCAGCAATACCAATGCTGCCCACAACTAATCATGAAAAAAGTGTATTTTTCACTCCTCCAAAGGATGGGAAACAAACCAACAAAACAAAACCTTACTTGTATCGGTCTTATTTTCTTCCTTTTAAACTTTGTTCCTTCAGCTGCCAAATTCTCTGATTTTTACAAGGATTATAATTAGCTGTACTAAATGAAATCTGTTTTCACGGTGTGCTCTATAGACTATCAAAATGAGAAAGCAACAGAAAATGGGCCCCACCCAGGGCCCCACCCACCCACCCCAAACACACACTCTCGAATTCATTGAGCCTCGTGTTTCCATCTAAAAACCATCCCTCTTGTTACCAGGCACCCTCCATGCTTATGTTCCCGCCTTCTGATGGTTGTTTTGCACCCTCTTTATTGGGAGGGTTGAACCAGACACTCTCTAAGATCCTTTCCAACCCCAGGTTCCCATGAGTCTGTGTGGAACGTGGGGCTATAAATTGCACAGGGAGTTCTGAGAAAGGAGCAAGGGGCCAAGCAAACTGAAGCCTCACCCAGTGCTGGCACCGGAAAGCAGGAGTATGGCCATCTCCTCCCTGTGACACTACAGGTACTGTGGGACACGGATGGTATCAAGAAGGGGGACGAAGCAGTTGAGGTTTCCCCTTTTATAAAAAGCTCTGTGCAAACACAGCTTCAAAACATCCCTGCCACTGTCCTTTCCTCCCCATTTCTGACCTGGTCCCTAAGGTCCTTCCCCAGAGGATCTCTAGCGATTATCATCTGCCTGCTAGTGTGCAGATCTCCCAGAGGTGGTGCTGCGAGGATCAAGTCATTAAGCCCTGAAAAAAATGCTTTGAAGAATGCACAATAGGACACTGCTTGTCAGAAAGAATTCGCGCTGCTCCCGGAGGCCCGGCCCAAGGTGGAGGCTCCAGCACAGGTCACCCTAGGCCGGTATTTTGTCACACTGGGACAAAGGACACTGGAGTCAAAGGGCAGCTTAAGTCACATGCCCAAAATGAAGCTGAGGGGAATTCTTGGGAGTCATTACTGCTGAGGATTGCCAACTGGCCTGAATCACCTGCCCCCCCTTTTTTCCCCACAGATTTGCTCTTTCCTGACTTCTGCTCCCAGAAATGGTATTTCTGTCTATTATGGGAGAACAGCCCTTGACCTGTCTCTCTGCTTTTATGGCCAGGTGATGTGGGCTTTTTTCTTTCTTTCTTTCTTTCTTTCTTTCTTTCTTTCTTTTTTTAAGCTAGTTTGTTTTTTTCAATTTGGAGCTTGGGGTTTGTTTTTGTTTGGTTTGGCTTTTAGAAACTGGCTCTTGTTATGTAGCCCAGGCTGAATCCCCCTGCCTCTGCCTCCTAAGTGCGGAGATCACAGGCAGCGGCTATGCTGGCGACATTGGGGCTCTAATATTCTTTCTACCATAGACTAGACCGGCTTCCTTTTACTAGTCTCTACCTAATCCCTCAGTTTGCCAGAGGCTCCCTTACAATATTTAGCAACTTTCAGGCCACTCTTGCCTAAGAGGCAGCTCCACCCACAGAAAGCTGGAGAAGCCACTGGCCTGGGGGTGTTGTGTGGCTCAAAAGTCACCTTATCTCAGTAAAAACAGCTTTCCACACACCTGGGGTTTCTACAGATGGGTTAGGAATCCACATATATCATCACCAATGTGGTCTTCATAAAATCTTTCAAGAGCGTGTGAGATAGGACAGGTTTCAGCAACTTTCAGCAGCTGGGATCCTGGGTTTAGCATAACTGGCATTTGGAGAGCTGAAACATTCCTGAGGATCTGACAGCTTCATTCAGTGACTTATGTGAAGTTTTTGAAAAGGACTTGAAAGTTGATTGATAGAATTAAGAATAAAAACTGTGATGAATATGTTAATTGGATAAAGCCTATATGTTAATGTGTTTTAAAATGGTAATTTTTCCCATTTATATGAAGATAAACACAAACCATTCAAGAAGGGGCTCCATCTGTGTTTGATGCCTGGTGTATGAGCCTGTGCTGTGTTTCTAGCGCAACTTGACCTATGCTCTGAATGAATGAAATACAGACCATCTAAGCCACTGAATGAACAGTTTATATAAGTAATGCATGATTCTCTCAAGTCTTTTCAAGCCTGTGTCACCGCACTAGTCTCTGAGGAACCCAGGTGAACAGTCACAGCTTTATCTTGGCAGTCCACTGCTTGCATATCGGATTTCTCATCTGTCTTTATGTAATTCACACACAGTGCAAAGACAGACCTTTGATTAAGGATATGTCAACAGATGTGGCCTTGATCTCATAAATACAGCACTCAATCTAATTGGTAAACTTTATAAAGGAAGAGAAAGTATAATAACACTTAGTCAAGGTTGCTTATCCAATATCACCTAAATGCGGAAAAAGCAGTATGAACTCATAAATTATAAATCAATTGTAATTATAAGTTATAAATTAATGCTACACCTCAGAAAGACAGATGGACACCATCCTTTACACTACGATGAGTATAACCTATGAATTACTCTTCCAGAAAATTCTCTGAATGATATATGCATGCACATCTACAAAACACTGCTCAAGGCTATTGTTGGCTTGTGGTAGGGGAAAAAATGCAACAACCTAAGTAGTTCCCAGTAGAGGATTGGCTTAATCCATCGTGATATATGAATACAAAGAAATGCTTTGCAACCATTTTTAAAGATTACATTTATTATTGTGTGTGTGTGTGTGTGTGTGTGTGTGTGTGTGTCCTCTAGAGATCAGAGGACAACTCACGCGAGTCAATTCTCTTCTTCCCCTACCTGAGTACCAGGGATCAAACTCAGCATCAGGCTTGGTGGCAAGTACTTTTCCAGGTGAGGGATTTTGCCACTCCCTGTGCAGTCATTCTTTTGTTTGTTCGTTTGGTTTTTTTTTTTCAATAAGAAATCTCAAATCTTTTTTATTTATTTATTTCCATGATATTTATTGAGCTCTACATTTTTCTCTCCCCTGCTTCTGCCCTCCCCCCTTCAATCCTCCCCCAAGGTCCCCATGCTCCCAATTTACTCAGGAGATCTTCCCATGTAGATTAGATCTATGTAAGTCTCTCTTAGTGTCCGTATTGTTGTCTAAGTTCTCTGGAATTGTGGTTTGAAGGATGGCTTTCTTTGCTTTATGTTTATAAACCATCTATGAGTGAGTACATGTGATAATTGTCTTTCTGTGTCTGGGTTACCTCATTCAAAATAATGTTGTCTAGTTCCATCCATTTTCCTGCAAAATTCAAGCTGTCATTATTTTTTTCTGCTGTGTAGTACTCCATTGTGTAAATGTACCACATTTTTTTATCCATTCTTCCATCAAGGGACATTTAGGACAAACAAAGCTGCTATGAACATGGTTGAGCACATGTCTTTGTGGCATGATTGAGCATCCTTTGGATATAAACCCAAAAGTGGTATTACTGGGTCTTGAGGAAGGTTGTTTCCTAATTTTCTGAGAAATCACCACACTGACATCCATAGGGGTTATACCAGCTTGCATTTCCACCAGCAATGCAGAAGTGTTCCCTTTACCCCACATCCTCTCCAACATAAGTTGTCATCAGTGTTTTTGATCTTGGCCATTCTTATAGGTGTAAGATGGAATCTCAGAGTTGTTTTGATTTGCATTTCTCTGATGACCTAGGATGTTGAGCATTTCCTTAAGTGTCTTTCATCCAGTTTAGATTCCTCTGTTGAGAGTTCTCTGTTTAGGTCTGTACTCCATTTTTTTATTGGATTACGTGATCTTTTGGTATCCAATTTCTTGAGTTCCTTGTATATTTTGGAGATCAGACCTCTGTCTGATGTGGGGTTGGTGTAGATCTTTTCCCATTCTGTAGGCTGTCGTTTTGTCTTGTTGATCGTGTCCTTTGCTTTACAGAAGCTTTTCAATTTCAGGAGGACCCATTTATTAATTGTTTCTCTCAGTGTCTGTGCTGCTGGGATTCTATTTAGGAAGTGGTTCCCTGTGCCAATGCGTTCAAGTGTACTTCCCACTTTCTCTTCTATGAGGTTCAGTGTGGCTGGCTTTATGTTGAGGTCTTTGATCCATTTGGATTTGAGTTTTGTACATGGTGATAGATATGGGTCTATTTTCATTTTTCTACATGTTGATATCCAGTTATGCCAGCACCACTTGTTGAATATGCTTTCTTTTTTCCATTTGATATTTTTTGCTTCTTTATCAAATATCAGGTGTTCGAAGATGT
>PVIU01001165.1:0-214152 GCA_004026605.1 Ondatra zibethicus | reverse complement strand
CGTTTTCTATTCGGTTCCATTGGTCCTCCTGTCTGTTCTTATGCCAGTACCAGGCTGTTTTCAGTACTGTAGCTCTGTAGTATAATTTGAAGTCAGGGATTGTGATGCCTCCAGAAGTTCTTTTGTTGCCCAGGATTGTTTTGGCTATCCTGGGTTTTTTGCTTTTCCAAATGAAGTTGAGTACCATTCTTTCAAGGTCTTTGAAGAATTTTGTTGGGATTTTGATGGGCATTGCATTGAATCTGTAGATTGCTTTCTGTAGGATTGCCATTTTTACTATATTAATTCTGCCTACCCAAGAGCATGGGAGGTCTTTCCATTTTCTGGTGTCTTCGTCAATTTCTTTCTTCAAAGATTGAAAGTTCTTGTCATACAAGTCTTCCACTTATTTGGTTAGAGTTACTCAGAGATATTTTATGCCATTTGTGGCTATTGTGAAGGGTGTTGATTCTCTGATTTCTTCCTCAGTCCTTTTATCATCTGTGTACAGGAGGGCTACTTTTTTTTTTGTTTGTTTGTTTTGTTTTTGTTTTGTTTTGTTTTTTTAGTTAATCTTGTATCCGGCTACATTGCTGAATGTGTTTATGAGTTGTAAAAGTTCTTTGGTAGAATTTTTGGGATCACTTATGTAAACTATCATATCATCAGCAAACAGTGAGAGTTTGGCTTCTTCTTTTCCAATTTGTATCCCTTTGATCTCCCTTTGGTGTCTTATTGCTCTAGTTAGGACCTCAAGAACTATATTGAATAGGTATGGAGAGAATGGACAACCTTGTCTTGTTCCTGATTTCAGTGGAATCGCTGGGAGTTTCTCTCCATTTAGTTTGATGTTGGCTGTTGGCTGACTGTTGTATATTGCCTTAATTATGTTTAGGTATGTTCCTTGTATCCCTGCTCTCTCCAATACTTTTATTATGAAGGGATGATGTATTTTGTCAAATGCTTTTTCGGCATCTAATGAGATGATCATGTGGTTTTTATTTGGCATCTAATGAGATGATCATGTGGTTTTTATTTTTCAGCTTGTTTATATGGTGGATTACGTTGACAGATTTTCATACGTTGAACCATCCCTGCATCTGTGGGATGAAGCCAACTTGGTCATGGTGGATGATGGTTCTGATGTGTTCTTGGATTCTATTTGCTAGTATTTTATTTAGTATTTTTGCATCAATGTTCATGAGTGAGACTGGTCTATAATTCTCTTTCTTAGTATTGTCTTTCTGTGGTTTGGGTATCAGGGTAATTGTAGCCTCATAAAAAAGAGTTTGGCAATGTTCCCTCTGTTTCTGTTGTGTGGAATAATTTGAGGAGTATTGGTATTAGTTCGTCTTTGAAAGTCTTGTAAAATTCTGAGCTGAAACCATCTGGTCCTGGGCTTTTTTTTGGTTGGGAGACTTTTGATGACTGTTTCTATTTCTTCAGCAGTTATAGGTCTGTTTAATTTGCTTATGTGGTCTTGATTTAATTTTGGTAAGTGATATTTATCCAGAAAATTGTCCATTTCCTTTAAGTTTTCCAATTTTGTGGAGTACAGGTTTTCAAAATATGACCTGATGATCCTCTGTATTTCGTCGTGTCTGTTGTTATGTCCCCCTTTTCATTTCTGATTTTGTTAATTTGGATATTCTCTCTCTGCCTTTTGGTTAGTTTGGATAAAGGGTTGTCTATTTTGTTGATTTTCTTGGAGAATCAACTCTTTGTCTCATTGATTCTTTGTATTGTTTTCTTTGTTTCTATTTTGTTGATTTCAGCTCTCTGATTATTTCCTGCCGTCTTGTTCTCTTAGGTGAGTTTGCTTCTTTTTGTTCTAAAGTTTTCAAATGTTCTGTTAATTCACTAGTGTGGGACTTTTCCAGCTTCTTTTTTTTAAAAAAAATATTTTTTATGGTTTATTTAACTTTTATTTTATGTGCATTGGTGTGAAGATGTCAGATCCCCTGCAACTGGATCTTCAGACAGTTGTGAGCTGCCATGTGGGTGCTGGGAATTGAACCCTGGTCCTCTGGAAAAGCAGTCAGTGCTCTTAACCACTGAGCCATCTCTCCAGCCCCCATTTCCAGCTTCTTTATGTAGGCCTTTAGTGCTATGAACTTGCCTCTTAACACCGTGCAGTCATTCTTAAAGAATGAAAGCTATCCAGATGGAAACAAACGGCTGTATGTTAAATGTTAAATGAAAAAAAAAAACACAAAACACAAATTAGATACATATCAACCTAAGGAGTACCATTGCAATCATACCCATTTTACAGATGAAGAAACATACTTTCATTACAAAAGTAATTAAGCAGAGGAGCCAGCATTGGCTGTTTTCAGGATCCATGTGCTTACAGGGTCGTGACAGAAACAAGAAAGAACAGATGATCTGACAGGTTTGGCCTTTTTAGGAAACACTTTGGGTCTGATGACTAATGCCACTTCTTTCCCTCTAGGGGACTCTTCCAGCCACTGCAAGAGTTTACCTGGTTGAATGGAAACAAGGTGAGATAAAATGTAAAGTCTTGGCTGGGGCCTGGCCACACTTGAGCTGGGACATGTGGCAGCACCTCTCATGTCTCATGTCTTCAGCTACCCGTGTGCTACTATGGGATGTCACCAGGGAGAGGGCTTCAGTGAGCTGTGTTTTCCTTCCCTTCGGGATACAATGGCTTTACAGTTATTAGTAACAGATGTGGCCAGGCAATTAACCAGCTCAAGCGGTGATGTCTCCTATGTTAAAGTTTAAACAGATCACCTCTCGGGTCAAGGATTCACACAGCTACCATAACAGTTCAATTCTGTCTCTTGCCATCATTTGGGGACTGACATTCCTCTGCAATGGAGCTTGTCTTTGCTATGCAGTGAGCCTGTATGTGTGCACACACGTGTATGATTTACTCTCTTGTACATATGCCAGTTACTCCAAAGCTCTGCCTCTTAAGAATTTGAACGACCCTTCTTCCCACTCATTTACCCAGCCAATGGAGGTGGGTCAAGAGGCTTCAGTCCTGCTCTGCGTTCTGCTATGGCTCCCTCTGCAACGTCAAGACTCCTGCTTACTTGTGAAAGTAAGGCAATCTCACAATACAGACTTAGTTGTCCTGCCAACTAAGAGCTCCCTAAAGCAAAAACTCTATTAGCATTTGAGTTTTCATAGTTAAAATGCTGTCTAACACACAACAGGCGCTCAGTAAACGCAAGAGTAAATGACAGTTCAAGTTTTCTACTTTCAGTACAGCATGTTTCCCCAGAACCATCGTGCAGAGAACTGAATGGACTTGAGGGAGCATTAGCTGTCAGCCTGCATCCTATGTTTCTCTATCCACCACATACCAGCACAAACATTTCTTAGAGTGTAGAACATTAAGGGGGCTACCTTCGGGTTTCCCTGATCTTCCTCTTCTCCAGCAGAATTATGATTTGAGTGAAGGGAAGAAGGTGCTGGCTTTACCTGAGCAGGAGATGCCTGTTAACCACACCCAGCCACACTGAGGAACTGGCCACTTACGACACCGCCTCCATGACCTTTATCCTCAGTTCCCCGCTGAGGGACAAGCTGAAGAAAGGCCACTTATTATCAGTGCCTGATGCTACACCTGCCAGTCTTCCCAGATGTGGACTGGAACATTCCAGCGTTCTGTGCAGGTGGGTTTGTTTGTTTCCGCATGGTCTTACTTAGGGCTTAGGGTTTCTATTGCTGTGAAGAGACACCATGACCACGGCAACTCCTACAAAGGAAAACAACTGGGGCTAGCTTACAGTTCAGAGGGTTTAGTCCAGTATCGTCAAGGCGGGGAGCATGGTGACATGCAGGCAAACATGGTGCCGGCTACGTCCTGATCAGAAGGCAACAGGAAAATGGTCTGGGTATCACACTGAGTGAAGCATGAGGATATATCAGACCTCAAGCTCGCCTCCACAGTGACACACTTCCTTCAACAAAGGGCATGCCTACTCCAATAAAGTCACCTCCTAATAAGGCCACTCTCTTTAGGGGCCATTTTCTTCCAAACCACCACACGTGTGTGTTTCAGAGTTCTTGCCTCTGGGCAATAGAAGCAGATGGGGAACTGACCGTGATGATGTCAGGTAGCGGAGAAGTATTCTATCGCTGGATTTACCACCACAGCTGCTAGAAGCCCTTGCCTCTGGGGACTCTGGCACCAGGATGAAGTTTAAAATGTCCCTTTACCTTTTTTTAAATCACCGGATCAGGAATTCAAGTTTCAAATAGGAGCATTTGATTAACGACCTCTAGTTGTCAGGGATCCAGAGACCAAATATGCTTCTTTATGCTTCCCGGTGGGAGAGACCATCGCAAGATTCACAAGGCCGGTGGGGAGTTTGCACATACCCTGATGCAGAGAAAAATGTCAGGCATCCCCAACATCCCAGCTCCACAGAGCAGCTTCTGAGAACTTTGACGATGTATTGTTTCTTTTAAAGGGAGTGAAACCCAGTCTCTCATAAATCCAAATGGGACAGATTTCAGACTAACGTACACTGGTTTGTTAGGAATTCTTACGTAAAGGCATCATCCATGCTTCTTCCCCGGATTCTGTGACCAGCTGCCTCAAGCTCCCGCCGCCGTGGCGAATGACCCTGGGGCTGTGAGCCCAGATAAACCCTTCTTCCTTAAGTTGCTTCTGCCAGTCATTTTGAGGCATCAGTGAGGAGAGCGACTAACCAGGGCACACAATGTGCTAGAAGGGTTCAGGGAGCGCAGGGGAACACTGAGCACTTACCATAGAGGTTTTGCAAAGCTGCAGGTGAACAGCCAGCTGGGAGAGGAACATAGCTCGAGGGAAGAGGGTAGCCCAGAGCATCCATACACTCCATGAACCTCCCTGTGCTCTGCCACCCAGTGACTCAGTAAAATCCTTTTGGGAGTCTATAAAGGCTTTATTATACTGATGTAGTTGATTGCACCATTGGCTATTGGTAGCCAACTCAACTTGTGGTCCTTTCTCCTTCCCTGGAGGTTGGGAACAGGGCCAGAAGTCTCAACTTTAATCATGCTTTGGTCTTCCTAGTGAACATTCTCCATCCACAAGCTACCTAGGACCCCTCCAGCCCCAGGGTACTCGTAGGAAAAAAAAAGGCTTTCTGATCACTGCAGTGACTCCAAGGCTGGAGAAGCTTGTTAGGAGGTCCAGTTAGAACAATGATATACGCTACAATATCACACAGATAGACCTGCAAGAGTACATAAAAGTACAGGCACAGAGGTGCTTTATTGAGTGTTGCTCAACCAGTCAGTAAATCATTTAATAAAGGGTGTTGGCAATAACCTACCAGTACCACTGTTTGATGATACTATATGTTCGCATTAAGAGCGAAGTACAAAAATAGTGTATAGAGCGACAACAGTGCTTTTGATACATTAAGTGAGGAGACAGCATGGTGACAGAGGAGCGTGGCTCTATTTGTCTTGGTGGGTTTGTCTTCTTTTTAAAGTAGGGTCTTTATATATAGCCCAGGCTGGCCCTAAACTAGAGATGCCCCTGTGTCAGCCTCCCAAATGTGGGAGCAGGCATTCACCACCATACTTGGCTTCTGTTTGAATTTTTGAAGGAACCTCAAATAGGCAGGTTGGCGATAGATAATAGATAGATGAATAATAGAATACTAAGAAAGCAACTTAGGAGTGGGGAAATGGAGGACTTACTTTCCGTCGGCCTTTTCACTGTGAGTATGCCCTCTATAATCAAAACTAATTTAAAATGCCATAAAGTAAAAAAAAAATAAAGGAGTAAAATTGATTCCTAACAAGCAGAAAACAAAGAACAAAAAATATTATCTTCCTCCATAAGGTTGCTTCCTTGGCACTAAGAATATTCTGCTTCAAGTCCCAGAGGGGAAACTGCCTGCCTAAGGTCGCTACCCTAAATGTCCCCCAAGAGACTGGCCTCTGATCAGCTTTGGTGAGAACTTACCCTGATTCTTGCCCAATTACTGAAGTAACTAAGTTAGGCCGAAGCACCTTTGGGTCTCATGCAATAAGCCAGGCTCAGCAGGTGGCACCGACGAGGTAGAGATGCCCAGGTCCCCTCAATAAAAGCCAATGGTCCTTAAAAGCAGGGTCTAGAGTGGGACAGACTTGCGTGGTCCTGTGATGATGATGGCTGGTCTTAACGGTTATGAAGCCAGTATCATTTGCGTGAAAAGCATGAACAAACGGTACTAATGCCCTAGATGACTGATTCTTGCTCTGGTTTCCAGAAAGCAACCCACTAACGGCCTCTGCTGTGTGGAGGCCCAAAAATGTGAGCCTATTTCCACCTTGCCTGAAGGTCAGAGAGTTTTAGCGTCTTCAAAGCTATTGACAATAAGTGTGGCTACCCACCTTACTTGGTGTTTTGGACATTAAGATGGCCCATACAGGTAGGTCCACTCCACCTTGCCCTAGGTCAGAGAATTCAAGCATGCTTCTGCTCCTTTGTTTGAATTAAGAGGTTTGACTGAGGGAGTTGGCTCTTTTCAGGATACTTGGTCTAGGGTGGGTTCAAATGTCTCAACAATAGAATGCTTTTCTCAAGGATTAATGGCTTTATGGCTCAAAGTATTGAAGCAAGTAATTGTTCTAGTTGTCCTTTGTATTATGTTAAAGCAGTTTTTTGTCTTCTTCCCCTAATAGTATTGTAGTATAAAAGTGCAGGGAAAACAAACGCTGGTGAACTCAGCATTCATTATTCCGCTGAGTTGCACTCCCCGTTATTATCCTATGTTTTAGTGATTTTGTTGGTTTTTTTTTTTTTTGAGACAGGGTTTCTCTATAGGAGTCTTCCTTATCTCTGTTCCTCATACTTAACCTTTTCCTAATCCTCATGCCCCTACCCTGGTAAGTGGTATCCTTGTCAAAGCATGGGAAGCATGGTCCCCGACACTACTGAAGCTTGGGTGACAGGAGGGTGTGGGACAGGCAAGCAGTTGATGGAAGCGCATCAAGGAAAGAGCTCTTTCTAACTTCCCGCCCACGTAGGAAATTCTTCTCATACCAGAGCCTATGGAAACTCAGCCACCAGCACCTGCAAGATAGAGTTAGGTTTGCCAAATCTGGTCTACGGAGCTCTTCTTCCCCACCTGGGGTGCTACTACGTCTTGCCCTAACCCTGGATTACCACTTCCCACTTTCCCAACTCTTCCTCTGTTCCCCCCTTTCCCCAGGCCCCAAAGAACTAACTCCAGGATTTTCGGTGTGAAAAGATGAGCGGTTAAGCCCCTCCTCCCCTTTCTACAACTCAGTATCAGCATCTGGAAAACGCTCCAATGCTGTCTGAGAATCCATACTCAGCACGTCCTGGAACAAGGGTGGCTGAAGAAGGTCCACGACGCCCCAAGGCAATGTGGTGGGGGTGGGGTAAGGAGTTCAAGCCTGGTCAACACTTTGGCTATGGGCCGTGAACACCAAATCTTCCTGTGCTGTAGGCTCACTACCAGTTGCTCCTCTATGCGCCACTCCGCTGGCAGTCTTCCAGAGTAATGCCCACCACTACCAACGTGAGAAGGCCTGCTCTATCTCCATCCTCGAGACCCCTCGTCCACATTTGTCAGGGACTGGAAAGAGGCTTCCTGGCGAAGCTTCCTATGTCACAAAGGGTCTCTTCGCACAGTCCTGTAGAAGGTCCCTTAGTGGAGTTCCCTCAAACACCTAAAGGGCAGGTTCCTTTGGACTGTCCCCAACAACACTATCCAAACCTGGTCAGGTTCAGCTTGCCCTTTGAGGCTCAGGCCTCAGTGCCTAGGGTCTAGCCTTCAGCCTGAAGCACCAGTGCCCCAATCCCTGCCTGGCCTGGGGAGGTTAGGTCACACAGTCGGGGGGCTCCAGGCCGGGAGCTGCCGCGTCCCCACCCCCCACGCACGCACAAACGCCGGGTGGCCCGAACCCTGTGCCCCGCAGCATTCGATCTCAGGACCGAGACATCCTGGGCTAGGGTCCCCTTGGCTCGGTGCGTTGCGCTGTAGCAGCGCCCGCCTCCCGCTTCCCGCCTCCTGCCTCGGTGGCCGCGCAGGGTAGGTAGCTGGGGGGACCGGAAGGATGGCGAGGAAGTCGGAGAGGGTTTCCTGAGATGAGAGATTACTTCCGTCCGCGCGCTGGCCTCTCTCTGGAGCCGGCTGGCTGGGGCTCGGGGAGCGGGGTGTGCGGGGCTCGGCCGCGCCTTGCCACCTGCAGCGCCCGGGCAGGCCGCGGGGACCTGCGACAGCGGCTCACCCCGGCCATCCTTGCAGGTGGGAGTCGAGAGCATCTCCAAGCGCCCAAGCCATGGTGGCCAAACAGCGTATCCGGATGGCTAACGAGAAGCACAGCAAAAACATCACCCAGAGGGGAAACGTAGCCAAAACCCTGGTAAGGCGTGGGCGGCGTCGGCCCGGCCGAGCTGGCAGGACCCGCGGGGCGGAGCGGGGCGGAGCTGGCGGGCCTCGGGCTCAATGCCAGGCCTCCCGGCCCCTCCTCCGGGGTCCTGCATACTGGGGGACCCGGCTGGGCTCTGGGGCGCAGACTGCTCTACTTTCTCCTGGGCGGAGAGGGCTCTGGTTGGTGGAGCATCCCCAGGAAAAAATGGCCCATCGTCCTTGGGAAAGGCTTAAAGCTGCATCTTAGGGTCCCGTGAAACCAACTGGGCTGGGAGCCTAGTAGGTGAATGTGATGAATGAATGAATGGATGAATGGATGAACGAATGATAGAATGCTTCCAGACTCCGCCCCTGGACTCTTCCCCACCCCCATACTAAGATTTTTCTTTCTACCTCTGTGTGTGTGTGCGTGTGTGCGTGTGTGTGTGTGTGTGTGTGTGTGTGTGTGTGTGTGTGTGTGATGATCTGTCTCTTCTCCCCATATATATTGAAAGGGCTTAAAAGTAGGGCGTGTGATTCCGACCCAATGTCTCTCCATCCTCCTCTATCTCTTGCAAAATGAGGCCTCCAGCCCCCACTGGGCTAAAGCTTAGGTGTACCGGTGCTGTCTGTGGTTCTCCCTATAGATTCGGTCTCTTTATGATGCTGTGACTGTAGAGAGCATCTTATTGCCAGGGCTTCTTTGCTCCCAGCACTGTGGACTACAGCTTTACTCCTGGCATTTTAAGTAAACTGTGTACCTTAGGTGCAGATACTTATTTCCTTCAGTGAACTAGGTTGTCTGCTACAGAGAATGTCAGGCCTGTGACTTTGAACCATCCGAGGCTTGAGTGGGCTGCGTCGTTGCAGAGAGCTGGTTTGCAAAGGCGCCTGTAATCTATTATCCCATAAGATGAAGGGGAAGTCCAGCCGAAGCTTGGGGTTTGTCTGGAAACGCAGACTTGATGAGGCAATGCCTTTTAGCCAAAGACATTATGTTGGTTTGATTAACCGAGGGAAAAGCTGGGTGTGCAGTCATCACGCCGGAATTCTTGCAAAACCAAGCAGAACTCTGGCAGAGAAGGCAGAGCATCAAGCTGTACTCAGACCTTTATACACAGCTCCGGGCTTAAGTAACCCTTCAAATTCTGTCTTTGGGGGAATTGGAGCGTTTAGCTGTGATTAGAGGGCACAAAATGCCAAGGCATCGTGGAATGGGAACCATATTTTTACAGAGATGTTTACCCTCTATGTTTTTATTGGGTGGGGGCAGGGAGCCACTGCCCAAGCTGACGTTAAAAGCAGTTACTTTATGTTCCCCGGAGATCAGTTCTTCCTTCTCAAGGTGTCAGACCTATTTGCTGTCGTAGTGGAGATAAGTAGATATGGTTCTTTCTGATGAACTGAGGAATCAGAGTTCAGGTGTTCAATGAGTTCAGATGTGAGGGACTAATTTGTGGGGCTGTTTTCTCCACCAGGCCTCTGTAGACTCGAGAAAAATGTTGGGAACCTAAAACAAAACAAAAAGTTACTGGCTCCAAAATGAAAAACAGTGAGAAAGCACTATGTGGTAGCTAGAACTAGTCGTCTGCAACTCAACTCAACTTTCCCTGGCTGTATTTAAATTATATTTGATGTGTGGTGTAAGTGCATTTAACAGGTTTTGCTATACCATTGACGACCTGCCTCAACTGTGCCTGGTGCCTACGAGGACTTGCCTGTGATTGGCCAGACTATCTTTGTAATGAAAGATTTCCAGGTCCCAATAAACGTTTGCTTCCAGTTGTTTTGGAAGGGTCTTTTGCTTAGCTATATTGTAAGTAGATCAGCATCCAAAAAGAAAACAACATTTTTCTCTGTAAATGCTGAATCTTGTTTTTCTAATTACAAGTCAAACATAGTTATACTTGGATAGAAGTAGTTTAGGAAGGACAGCTAATTCTGGATAGACTTCAGTAAATGGGAACAGACTTGCAAGTTTCCATTGAAAATTCAAGCTCATTGTTCAGGAAATCAACCTCCATCACTGTATACAGATGCTTCTGTCTGTCATGATTAACTAATGGCTTTTGGAAATCAGTGTTTTTCCTCCCAGATAGATTGATACAAGAAACAGAAATGGAAGGACTGTTTGGGGATTGGACAGTAGGGAATTCTTTCAGAGTAGAAGCAAGGTTTAAATTGCAGAGTTCTGAGCTGCCCTGTAAAGATTTTATCAAAGAAGAAGACAGCCCCTCACAAATTGGGGCCTTGTGTTTGAGGTGAGAAATGGCTGCAGAACCATTCTCCCTGTCTTTTGCAGCAGTAGAATGGGGCTTATGTAAATTGTCCCAATGAGGTTGTACTGGCACCCTTTCCAAAAAAAATTAAGACTCTCCAAAGGGAATATACTGACATCATGATCAGCCATGTGTTCCAGGCTCTGAAAGTCCACAGCTAATCTCCATTCACTGGGGAGTGCCAGTTTTGTGTTAAACACTTCAGGCCACGCAATGATAATTTGTGTTTAACTGTAGGTATAAAATACAGGACTCCATTTGGCATCCGTGGTAGCCCGGTGATTCATATAGAGGCTCCTGGATTCACTTATTGGCTTTGCTGGGAATACAGCTAAGAAAAATCTCTTCATAATGTGCCATGAGCCACGCCAGTGGCAAAGCAGGGAACTAGGGCAGTGGAGTCTGGGAAGAGGCATGGACGGGTAGATAGCACACTCCATTCAAGTGACTTTGTTTAAAATCTCGGATGTTTACTTGATCTGAGCTTGACCTAGTCTTACGTGCTAAGGAGTGTCACAGTAAAGTTCTATTGGGCAATTCGTGAAGACTTAAACTTGGTTCTCTTTTGTTCAAAAGCATCAGCCTGTTATATCGAGATTCCCCAGCACATGTGCTGGTCAAGGCCAACAAATGAATGGCTTTAATCTTTAGTCAAAATTGACCTGCTGTTGACTCACTGATCTCTACTTCAGTATCCAGAAAGTGGGAAACAATGACCCACCCGTTACCACCAATTACAAAGTATCACTAGAAGTATGGCTGATCACGTAGATCGGCTGGTAGACTGCTTGTCTAGAAGGCAGGTAGCCCTGGTTTTAATCCCTAGCACCATATAAAACTGGGTGTGGTGGTGCACGCCTGTAATCCCAACATTTGGTAGGTGAAAGGGGAGGGGAAAAAAAAGTCAGGTCATCATTGTCTACATAAATTGCGAAGGTCAGATCATCTTTGGCTACCCCTCAAATGCAAGGCCAGTTTGGACTAGAAGAAAGCCTGCATCTACATAAATAAATAAAAAGACAATACTCTCTGTAGACTCACATTTTACCTGACCTGTGGAATCACATTTAAGGAAACATGCATGCCCATTCATTCTTTAATGAACGTGGATTGTCTTCTTTAAGTCTATGCCAGGCTTTACCATACATTGATGCCATACATTTCTTCTTCGAAGAAACTCATTGTCAGCCCTTATGGCTTATGTCATGGAGAGATTCACTTTAAACATGTTTCCCTGGGAGTCAACAATTCCAAACTATAAAAATAAGTCAAAACATACAAATGGTCATACGGATGACAGATGAACCTGAGTAAGGTAGAGAGGGAGGCTAAGGATGTAATAGGTAGGTTGACACCTAACAAACTGTAGTCTAATCTATAAAATAATGAAAAATAACTAACTTTTTTTTCCAGGCCTTGTACATGATAAGCAAGTGCTCTACCACTGAGCTATGTAGTGAAATACCGTTGTCCTATTTGGCCCACGCTGGCCTTGAACTTACTCCGTAACCCAGACGACCCTCAGACTCATATCAGACTGCCTTAGCCACCTAATTGCAGAGGTTCTAAGTATGTGCCATCATGCCCAGTAAACGGGGAATATTATTAAATATGGAATGTCAGCCATCAATAAATACAATACATTTTGTGTTTTTAACACAATGAACTTTCCAAGAAGCAAATCAGAGAAAGAGTTTACTGTTTTGTTCAAAACTTTACTCAACCTTGCTCAACCTGGTAGAAAATTACCTCCTCAATACGGTCGCATTCATTTTCCTCTTAAATACTGATATGATATATCCCCTAAATGTGTAGCTGTCAGATCTGCATAGACAGGAACATATTTCAGCCCGTACTTTGTAATATTGAGTATCCAGTCCAATGTCCACAGCCCTTAATTGAAATCCACAGCTTGAGCTTGTGATTTACTCCTCAACTTTACAGATTTACAGATCGCCTTCTTTACCAGTGCGCCTCATGCAAGGTCTTCAGCTTATACTGAATGCAGCCAATCTTTTGCTCAAGCGATGGAGGAAGCAAGCTCATTTTTTTGCCTTCCCCTGCACAGTCTTTCTATGTCCCTTTTGTTTGATAAAGCCCTGCTTGTTCTGGTGTCTTCCCGAAAAGCTGGGGGTGTTCTGTTCATTTATTTGGCCTTAAGGAGCATCTGCACTCAGGTCTAGAGGTGTTGCTGAGGGATATTCTTGTAATACCCTTGCTCTTGCTTTGAGAAGAGCATCAGGTTCGCCCGCTCTTGCTGCAGGTCCAGCTTTCCTGCTCGCCAGCGTGCGGAGACTTCTCAGAAGTGCAAGCATCATTAAGGCTTACCAGATTTCTTAGAACATGCGCTCCCTTCTCAGCCACTCCCCAGAATGCTGCATGACTTCTGTGGTTGTGAGGACTTCTGATGCACAAAGTCTTTATTTTTAAATATTTTAAATATTGATGGTTAGTGGAAACATCCTTGCTCTCTGATCCTTCTGGGAATGCACAGACACAAGAACAAAAAGTCATAAAAAATATTAAGTCATAAAAGATATGCAAGCTTATAATGAATTGGATCTCATATCTTACTCATTAGCAAACTCTGAACCTCAGGTTCTCAACTACAAAATAGGAATAACAATAATCCTTGCATGGAGCCATTTGTGCTGGAGATAACATTCATGGACTGCCTGGACTATGCTTTCAGCAGATGGACACAATTATTATATCACTAGCCTTTAAAAATCACCATGTGTATTTGTATATTTATACCTCATTCATCCCTACAATATTTTAGAGCACCAAATTCATTAATATTAATAAAGTAATAAATGACTTGTTTTACAGGATTTATCCCAATCGTTTATAGTTGGCTTTACTCAGCCATATATCTAACCACTAAGAGTTGGCGCCAAGTCTGTCATTTGTACACAGTAGGATTCTCAACACATCCAAGACCTAGCAGCACCCTGGAAATGTTTACTGAATCAATGAACCTAACCTTAACATTTCTATTCCCTTACAGAGGCCCCAAGAAGAGAAATATCCCGTTGGGCCATGGCTGTTGGCACTGTTTGTTTTTGTTGTCTGTGGCTCAGGTACAGTATTTCACTGAATTATAGCCTGTGTTCTCCACTGTCCTGGAAAAACCATGCTTTATCCACAGCCTAAATACACAGAGAAGTATTGATTCGGGGCCCAAGTCCATCGCTGCCTTTAAACCCTAATCTTAATGGGTCTTCATTTAGTTTCTATCCCAAGTATGACGAGGCAGAGTTGATACGCTATCAAATTATAGTCATAAAATGATTATAAGAAATTAAATGTGTTTTGTATATGCTGTGAAGTTCAGTTGACTTGTTCTATACATACACAGCCTAAGTAGAGTGTTTGGAGCTGAAGGTGAAATAACCTGTCTGCTCAAGCTAAAACCACATTCCAAAGATAGGGAGAGACCTTTCGCCATGGAGCATTCTACAGAAAGGCCAAGCAGAACAGACCTTTGACCTAAGCCACAGATACGGGTCACTTGCTACTTTGGGGTGGCAGTTCAGAGAGCTGTGCTTAAATCCTTGTAGATGCTATACACATATGCACAGGGGACACGAGCAAAGAGAAAACGCATGCAATTCTCTTCAGTGCTGTTAGTGGGGCCTTGTCTGTGCTCCTGGTCCCCAGGTGCTAAGTTTCTGCAATAGTGATCAGAGGATATTACTTCTAAATTCAGGGCATAGCTTAGCGTCAGGGGCCCCCATCTTCCTCTGTCATCTCAGTGTTTCTGCGGACAGGGAGCGCACGAAGCCTATACTGTAGGCGGTTGGCCACTTTGGAAAGACAATGTGGTTTAGTTTTTGAGACCTCATATAAAGCTGTATGATATTAAAAACTCTTCTTGTTGGTTGTCAGTTGTCTTTCCAAAGTGGCCAAGTAGACGAGCGTACAGAATAAGAGGTTTTCTGACTTTATGATCTACTATGCAATATGACCAGCGCCATTACCTGATGTACTCCACGTACGGCTCCTCGCCAGCACTGTGTGCACAATTGCACGAGGCATGGACTACAAATGCAGGACTCCCCACTGTGTGTGTATATTCACCCGGATTTCACAGCCTCTAATGTTCTGCCTCTGATTTTTCACCTTTAGCATGTGCCAGCCTACACTGAAAAGTTATCTGTGTTCTTACGCTTTATGACTGGACAGATGGGCTTGAACCTTGAGCTTTTAATATAATTATCCTCTCCCAGCTTTATGATCTCTGAATGTACATTACAGTTCCAAGTCACCGATGAAAGGTCTAGACTTGGAGAAAACAGTGAGGCAGCGTGAGGCAGCCTCCTTCACCTTGACTTTGAACCTCTGCACCTCGCAGTCTGGCTCTGTGCTGGGTTAGGAGCTCAGGACAGAGCTTGTGGGTGCTGGGGAAGGCGAGGAGGGGGCAGTACAGTCTGGAGATAGCACACCACATTGACCACATCAGCTCAGCGATGTGGATAAGGGCCTTGCCCATCACATATGCTGAGGCAGGAGGGACCTCCCTGTGGTTGAGCTGAGTTTGAAACGGAGCATTCAAACAGATGGGGCGAGGGAGGTGGCCGCACAGGAGGAAACAGGATATGCCATAGGCACTGAGGGACCCCACAGTGTCATGCTGCCCAGTATCCCTGTTGCCCAGGTCCTAAGTAAACGCTAGCTAATGCATGTTTATTTCCTAGCATCAGGGTTTGTGTAAGGACATCGTGGCCCTCCAATGTGTCTGCCTGGGTGAAAGGCAGTAGAGCATTCTGGTTTGGCTTCTTTCTCTCAAATCCATGCCTCTTATATAAATATCACATTTCTATGACACTCCTAGAGTTTAGGCGTTTCTTAGGGACCAGGACTGTTGCCTATAGAGGCTCTGTTACCTTTTCTATGAGTCTGTCAGGTCCCTGGGGTGTGGACCTATAAGGGCATCCTAGAACTTTGAACCAAATGGCTCAGAGAATAAACCACTTACTGTACCCTACCTTTTTTTCCTTTTGGGGGTGTGACAGATAAGACCTCCTTCATGCCAGACATTTTCCCATTGTGCCACATACCCCGCCCTTCCACTATTTTGTTTTGTTTTGTTGGTTTGGTTTTTTTTTGTTTTGTTTTGTTTTGTTTTGTTTTGTTTTTTCTGAGACAGGATTTCTTATGAAGCCTGTCCTGGAACTAGCTCTGTAGACCGGGCTGGCCTCGATCACAGAGATCCGCCTGCCTCTGCCTCCCGAGTGCTGGGTTTAAAGGTGTGTGCCACCATCGCCCATCTCCTTCCACTGTTCCTATGGCACCTCATTCAGTCTCTCTAGTTAGACCGTTTTGCTTCTCCAGGCAGGTGAGCTCTGGAAGCTGAGACGCCTTGCTTTTCCTGCCCCCTCTTCATGTGCTGTCATCGCCCCCGAGCATCAGAGCATCGGGCTCATCTGTTTTCAACCCACAACTAAAAATAGTGCGCGCGTCGCCCACCCCCTCCCCACTTCTCCTTTTAACAGCTGTAGCGTTGTTTTTACACACCTCGGCTCAAGTGGCCACTGTTCTCACAGAGTTGTGTCGCTCCTCCCAGTCCGTCCTTGGTGACTACCCTTCCATCATGTCCCTTTCTAAACAGACATGTCATGAAAACACAGAGCCAGCCACTGTGAAGAGGCCATTCATCTTGCAGAACCTTTCCCGCTCTTGGCTTTCTCCCCTTTTAGGGTCATGGGCTACAGCTCCCAGCCCTCTTTTCTCTCTATTTGGAAAGATGTGATTTTGTCAACTCTAGCCCATGTATTGCTCCTCTCCTTTAGAGACAAGTCTTCCTATGGCACTAGCTCGCTGGAAACCCTCATCCCTGGAGAGTCTGGCCAGTGTTCCCATTCTAAAATCCAGCACAGTGGAGATGTTCCCCTTCCTGTCTCACTGCAGCAAAAGCATCCCCTGCTGCTCTTGCCTGCCATGCTCATGCACTGGGGCTCTGTGAAGGAGCCCCACACCTCTGCACCCTCTCTCCCTCCTCCGCCTCTTCTTTGAACATGATATACTCCCTAGTGTAGGCAAAAGCTTTGTCCCACCAAGTTCCCATGATAGCGTACAGGTCTTCTCGCCATCTGTGAGCTCATGTATTGAGTTTCTATTATTTTGTGGATTTTCATACAGACACTGAGGACAAGGCAACATCTCGTATGAATGAAGATATTGATCATCTGTCCTAATCTCTTGAAAGTCCCATGGCTTTCATTCCCTTATTTTGTTAGCCTGCTTTCCTAGATGGTGATTGGTTGAGCAAAGTGCCCTTTTTAGAAATAGTGTCAGCGCACTGATGGTAAGTAAATATTCAGGTCAGGCAAGTAGTAAGAAACACACATTTTCTTTCTTTTGTTTTTTTCTCACTGTAGTCTCAGAGAGAATTAGGGCTGTCTGGGAGCTAGCATTTGAACAAATGTGTGTATACTAGTCACTCTTGCTCCATTGTGTGGGAAAGCTGGTGAACAAATCTCTGAAAGTCCTGTGCCTGCTTCCCAGTGTTCCCTCCTCTGGCCTTCCTCGTTTGGTGCATTCTCCCTTTCGGGAGTCTCCATCCAAACAAAGGCTTCAGCACAGACCCACATTCAGGAAATAGCATCCCCACACTGAGAAGTCAGGTGGGGCAGCAGGCCCCCTGCTCTTGCTCTAGCCGAGGTAGTCGGCTGTACCCTCTAACAATTACCCCGAAGAAAGGCAAGTGTGGAGGTTGCCTACGTGCACCTGCAGGATAAATAAATCTCCGCTTTCTGAGACTGCAAAAGGTGCCTTGAGCAAGGGACTTCTCAGCAGCCCAGTAAGAGGCCTTAGAGAAGAGGGTAGATCTGCCAGATATGACGGTTCAAAGTCTGGATCCTCTGGTAGGCAGATGAAGGACACTGGGCAAGTTAGTACTGTCTCCATGTTGCTTCTCCTCCTCCTTCTCCTCCTCCTCCTCCTTTTCTCCTTCTCCTTCTCCTCTTCCTTTTCCTTCTCCTCCTCCTTCTCCTCCTCTTTCTCTTTATTATGTGTACAGTGTTCTGTCTGCATGTCAGAAGAGGGCACCAGATCGCATTATAGATTGTGAGTTGCTGGGAATTGAACTCAGGACCTCCGGAAGAACTGTGAGTGCTCTGAGCCATCTCTGCAGCCCTGCGCTACTTTTCTTGTGGAGAAAATGGAGATAAGAGCCAGGCATGATGGTACATGCCTGATATTCCAGAACTTTACTCAAGAGGCTGAGGCAGGAAGATCATGTGTTTGAGGCTCATCTGGAGTATGGAGCAAAATTCTGACTCAAAGTGGGGGTGGGGGAAGCAGTCTACCACAGGTATTGAATGGTTCTGGGGATCTGGCCCATAACAAGCCCAAACCTGCCATCATCCATCACAAGTACCCGCACCCTGTAGAAAATGTCAGTCCAGCTATGGGATGTTCAGGTACGCATCCCTTCTCCCAGGCTGTGTATCTAATTGACAGACCCGACCATAACTTTCCATTCTTGATCTATCGGAAAACCATCAGCCAGCATGCCTGCCTGTCTCTTGCCTCAGAGGGTGAATGAGAGCTGTTCTCAAGGCTAACCTCGTTTCCTCATGAGCACCACTCCCACCCAAGAGGAAGGAAGTGCCACCGTATGGACCAGCCTCAGAGAATAGTGGTTTATGCTTCAAATTGGGCATAAAAAACACAGTGTGTTTCATTTCCTTAAAGCAATGCTAACACACTCCCCATTTGGTGTCGTTTTCCTTGTGAAATTCGAAACACTAGGAGTCATGTATTCTTTTGTGACTACTGATGCCCAGCAAGGCCGTCTCGGCACCATTTCTTGTTAAATTTAATGCTGCAGCGAGCTTTTTTTTTTAAATTAATATTATATAGATTATGTCTGAAATGGAAAACTTATTTCTCAATCGAATACCTGCTCTTAGTCTGGGATTTGGAAGTTCTTGAACCTGCTGAACTGGCTGGATTTGTTTCTCTCTACTTGATCTCTTCAGATCCAGCCCCCTATTGAAGCCTAAGGAGTTCAAGTGCCCTGCAGGAGATTGTGCCCCCGCCCCCTCCCTTGTCCTGCTTTTTATCTTCTATTTTTTCAAGCAATGAGGCCTCTTTGCAGATAAGCATCTCAGTCTTGGCTTTTCAAATCGCCTCCACGGGAGAAAGGCTCACAGCGGCCTCAGAGGACTGCTTGGTGTTTTATCTCCGGACTCACAGACAAGCATCATCCGGAATGTCTGTCTGTGACTGGTCCCTGCAGAGATACTGTCACACAGACACTCCAGCTGCTGTCTGCTGCCTCCTCAAGCCTCTTGCCGCCGTGCAGACTTGATACCAATCCCCAGACCACTGATGAATCTCACTGGGACTATTTGTGCATCAAACTATAATCCCCTGGTTCCCCCTCCTCCTCTTCCTCGTTGGTTGCTGTTTTTATTTTTGTGATGCTGGAGACTGAACCAGGGCCTCTACACATGTGTAGGGGAAACACTACCGTTAGGCTACACTCCCAGCCCTCAGCTCCTTAAAACTTTTTTTTAAATGATTCTTAGACAGTAGGTAGCAATTGATTAGTGTCTGCCATGAGCATGCTGTGGTCACCAGAGCCAAATCTTCATCTTTGTTACCCCTGAACTAAACTTTGTATTCACATTGAACAAACCAACTTTGTTCAATGCTTTCCACTGTCTTCCTTGACCAGATGTCTCCTAAACATTCAGTCTTTTCTTAATATGCTATCTGGGCAATTTTTAAGTTTATATTTAGCACGTGCCTGCTTCTGGTGGTCTTACAGTACGACTTCCCTCTCCTGAACCTAGTGGCAAAGAGCAGCGATCCGAGGCATTCTCCTTGTGGCGGAGATGTAGCCTGTTCCATCCCCCGGTTAGACCAGCTGAGATCAGTAGAACCACTTAATTCCCAGCATCCTTTGCTTCCCTGCCAGAACCTCTTAAATCCCAGTCACACCCCAGTTCCTTCCCAGGCTGTTTTTCCCTTGTGTATTCCTAATTTCAATTTTATTTCTCCTCTCTGGCAAACCTTAATATTGATTTCTTAATTAGAAGTTGAGAGTTTTAAGCTTGGGCATTCTTGAGCTTCCCCATCAAAGGGAACTTGTAGTGGACAGGATTAATTCATGACCGTTATTTCCTCCATAATTTTCTGTATTGTATGAATTTGCCCGTGAGTGTGCAGTTTATAATCAGAACAATTTCTGAGAACAAAACCCTGGATGAGTGCTCTTTAGCCCTTTTTCCTTTGGAAGGCCAAGGATTCTACTAAAAGCCTAATAAATTAAAGGGTAACTGTTGTAATTGAAGTAGTGCTGTAGCTGCTATGTGTCTATGTATGTGTTTATTGTATACATGTTTGTTAGTCAATGCATAGGCTTGTACATGTGTGTAAGACATTTAGGTTCTGTTTCTGTGCTTGCTTATGTGTTTGTGTATCTATGTGTTTATATATGTACTGATATTCTATGTGTTGATGTATAGGTTTCTATATGTATGTATTTACGTATACACAAATGCATTTCTGTATCCATGTGTTTGCATGTATATATGTTTATTGATGTGTAGATTTATATATGTGTGTGTTGTGTATATTTGTGGATTTCTATGTTTCTATGTGTTTGTGTCTGTTTACATGTTTGTGTGTCCATGTATATATTTGCTATATTGGCTACTTATATGTATGCTTATACATATGTTTAGATTTCTATGTGTTTGTGCATGAATGCAAAGTCATGTGTGTTGTGTGTGTCTGTGTATATGTCTGTGTGCATGTGTGTAAGTTGTGTGTCTGTGTATGTAGGGGGATAGGGTGTGTGTTAAGGAAAGTGTCTGTGCATATGTGTGTATGTATAAGATCTGTGTGTATGTATCTTTATGTCTGTGTTTGTATGTGTCTATGTTTTTATCTGTGTGTGTGTGTATAGGCCTATTGCCCTGTGTTGCTAGATTTTCTGATTTTTTTATCTACGTGTGGAAAGCAGCAGCCATCTTGGCTCACTAAATTGTAAATTGGATCCGGCCTCTCACTCCAGAGTTAAAGCTTGGAGCACAGAGTCTGCTCTATTTATTTGGCACTATGCAGCCTGCCAGCTCCCCTGTTTCTGGGTGGGGACATGGCTTTTGTTGGTCAGTTGACAGACTGCACTCTCCTGCACTCCCTGGGGACTCGGCCTGGGGCGCTAGGGATGAGGATTGAGATAGCATGTCACAGGCAGGTTCTCTTTCAGGACAGCCTTTTTAGAACTGATGTGAGGTGATTTTCTGGATGTTCCTGGCAGGGCCTGAACTCTTCCCCACGCTCAGACTCCAGTGTCAGATAGTCCAGCTCTGTCCCTGAGTGGATGCCATGGGACGTCTATTTCCAGTAGGGCCACACCCCAACCTTCCTTAAGGCTGGCCTTTTATGTTTAGAATGCTATGGGGGAGGGAAAAGACTGAGTCATGAATAGGCCAGAGACATGCGGAAGGACAGAGAACGTCTCCCCTTAGTGTCTTCTACCCTGTACTCCCTGTGTGACCCTTGTGTGGTCACCAGCTTTGTGGTGACATGTCTTTGAACCCACGGCTCAGTCACCCAAACAGGATCTTTTGCAACAGCTAAGGCCGCTGTAAACGGCTGCTGTTCACTGAGACCTTCCAGGAACCCAGGGAGAAGGTGTGCAGTTTAGAATGTGTTGGTTGCAAGCCACCAAGTGGACAGAGTTAGCTCAGTGGCTAAGAGTTCCAAAACCAAACCCAGCCTCTACTGAAACCTGGGTCCGCCATCTGCTTCCCAGCTATGTAGCCATGTCCAAGTTATTGATGTCAACTCTAAGCCTCGAGTCTCCCATTGTTAAAGAGGGTGGGACTGGTTATGAAATCACAATCCTCATGACAGCTCCTCCTGATTGACATGATTGACATTTTACATACAAAATGCTCAGTGGTTTTATGTTTCTTCTTCTTATTGTAATCATGCACCTGGCTCTTTTTCATAGGGCCTCCCTCCACCTCCCCAGTTAGGTTGTGATGAAAGTTGTAAATGCTTACATCTTTTTAGTAGCCGCACTTCGTGCTGGTGCCGACATGCATTGTGGAGGGCAGAGCTCTGATGTAGCAAACAACAGCCCCTTCTTGATCAGCTGCATCTAACGGAGAGCTGGGGACAGAGGAAACCTATTCTCTGCTTCTAGAAGGAACACATTATGATCTAGCCCATGGAGTGAGAGCAAGGTCTCTTCCTACTATTTCACTTCCCATGTCCCAAGGACTCATTGTAATGCCGGGCTGTATACATTTTATCTCCCAACCACACAGCCCTACAAGCCCTCCCTACAAGGAGGCTACTACACCCCTTTTCCAGACCATAAAACTGTCACACATAGAGAAAACCAACTAGAAGTTCATATCTAAAAGCTGAGATAACTAGTTCCCAAATCTAGCTTTTCAAGACCCCAAGCCCACGTGATCCTGTGGTCTAACGGTTAGTGCTCCCGGCTCCAGGGCTCAAACCCTATCTGCTTTCTCTTGCCCCACATTCTCTCTCAAATGATTTTTCTAAAAACACTATGGAGCAAAAGCTTGCTGACTTTAGGCCTTGGGTATGCCTGCGTTGAAAACAGTTCCTGCTAAGGCATTCTCTGGATTCTAAACATTTAACCAGACATCTAACCATCTGCTCCCAAATGAAGAGATCTTTCCCCAGCTACCAGCTGCTCTTTCATTGGTTCCCCAGATGCAGACTGATCTTTCATTGGTTCCCCAATGTTCCACTCCCCTCCCTCTCTCCTGGAAATATGTTCCAGGATAGACTTGAATCCACCATGTTTGCAGGTTGACCACATAAATACTGGCTTTTCCTGGAGACTGGCAGAACATTCTGGAAACTGCCCCCAGAGGGAGTTACCCCAGAGACCATCCTGAGGTGCATGAGAACCGGACAGCCCCAGAGGACCAAGATGGACGGTCTGGAGGAGACATCTCAGCAGCCATCAGCTCTCCCAAGGTGACCTGTAACACTCTTGTCAATGTGCCCCTGCGTGGGGTCTCTTCCTGGGAAGACATCCCAGTCTTTGTTAGTGACACCTGCTTTTCGACATCTTCCTGTCCTAACCGGTCTGGCATCTCTAGCCTTTCTTCTCTGGGATAACCCTTGGAAAATGGCACCTTGCTTATATCTTTGTGATTTTCCCTCCAAGAGCTTCCTGGGTTGCCTTTGCTGGGCCTTGTCTCCTGATGCTTCTGCCAGAGGACCCATGCTTTTCTTTAACCAACCTTTTTTCATCTCTCCCTTCATAAAAAGTAAAGTTCAATTTCTGCCGTTATCTTATCTGCCTAAAGGATATTGAACTGGCCTGCCTTGATCTCTTCTTAACAACTCTTCTTGATCTCTTATCGTGAAATATTTATGTACGGTAAAAGTGACCTCCAGCCTTCTTTTGGAGCAGATTCCCAGCTTCTGTCATTTTCCTATGAAACACAACCCAGAGGTGCATGCGTAGTCATGGTTACAACTACATCTAGGCTGAGTCCACTTCTTAGCTATTTCAATAGTGAAGTTGTAACTATGAATGTGCATGCACCTCTGGGGTGTGATGACTTCCGTGTGCTCACAACCAATTTATATTCACAGCAGCAGTGGAGAGGGGTTTTTCTTTCACCCATATCCTCACTAACATCTGTTGTCGTTTTCCCCCCACCCCTTGACCATAGCCGTTCTGACTGGAGTAAGATAGACTCCCAAAGCAGTTTTGATTTGCAGTACCTTAATGGCCAAGGATAGTGATCATTTTTAAAAAGGTTTAAGAACTGTCCATTCGGACGGTGGTGGCTCACGCCTTTAGTCCCAGCACTTCGGAGGCAGAGGCCCGTGAATCTCTGTGAGTTTGAGGCCAGCCTGGTCTAAAGAGCGAGTTCCAGGGCAGGCACCAAAGCTGCACAGAGAAACTCTGTCTCACAAACAAAAACGAACAAACAAAAAACTGTCTGTTCAGTTCATTAGCTGATTTATTCACTGGGGGTAGGGTTTTTGTTGTTTTTTATTTGTTGAATGGGGATTTGATTTTTCTCGCATCTGTGTTTCAATACATTCTCAAAAGATCGTGGCATAGGCTCATGGTTAAGATTATCTGCTACAAGGTGCCAAAGGCATTCTTTCTGAGGTTATGGAGAAAACGGGCCATGTGGCAGGAGAAAGCATGTATCTCAGATAAAGAATGGCCTGGGATAAAGCCTTGTGGTTGAACCCGGGAGTTTTGGAAATCATGAGGGAGTTTCTGGGTGAGGGGAAGAATTTTTCAGGCGACTTTAGACAAGTGGGCAGGCACCAGATTCTGCAGGTCATGGTAGCCCTTGAAAATTTAGCAAGAAGTCATTCATGGTTTGCTTTAACCAGGGGCTAATCTCATCCAATCTGCTTTTAATCTGAGGCCAAATTGCAAGAAAGGCCAAATCTGAGTTTCTTGCAGGAAAGGGATTGAAGAAGAGCCTGCGTAGAGCAGTTGGAAGTCATTGCAGAGGTCAGGAAAGATGGCGCTAACTTGAGCTAGGGTGGTATCTGGGAGACAGAAGAATACATATCCCAAGATTCCACAGGACATCATCAGTTACAAGATCATGGCCAACACTAGAGTTCTGTGTTTACATGGAGGATGGAGGTGATGTCACCAATTTTGTCAGCAGAAGACAGAATGAGAAGGCGAGAAGCCCGACAGTAAGGAGATGACACACAGTGACGATCTGCTGCTCCAAACAGTCAGGGACAGAGAGTTCCACTGTGAGTGCTCACCAGCACCTCTGTGGGCTAGGGCAGGTCACCTTAAGGAGAGAATATAATGAGGAGAGGCAAATCACTGAGCATTGCTCAAGCTGAGTGCGTGGTGGAGGAAGATCACCCCTTAAACACTGTGAGAGGAAAGAGCCCAGAAGAAGAAACAAAGAGGCCACGACATCCCAAAGGCCAAAAGGGGAGCACTCCAGATGAGAGCACCCAGTGGTAAAGAGGAGGGAAGGGGAACAAAAGGCTGAGGAACGTCTGCCACATTAAGGTCACTTGTGACATCAGCAGAATATGCTTCAGTGGAGAGAGTAGAAGGTAGAATGAAAGGATTGAGATGGGACTGTGAGGTAAGAACATGAGGAGAATGCCTGTGAGCAGCTCCTCGGAGATGCGAACCAACCGTAGGGAGATAGAACAGCAGACACATTGAAGCTTGAGTTGGTTGGAAGAGGGAGGGTGAAAAACCTTGAGCTGTGACCACCCAGAGTCTCCGAGGTTCAAGGTCCCAGTCACACAGGGGCAGGTGCAGAGTCCATTCACTCCGGCAGTTCCTGCTCCTGCAGAGACTTCCCTGGGCCTCTGTTTGTGCCCCACCCAGGACCTAGTGGCTGGCCCAGAATGGGCCGCCTTCCTATCCTTTCTTGGCATCTCTCTTCCCCCCTGTCTAGTCTGCCCTCAGCCCCTCTCCTGCAGCCCGTTCAGCTGTTTTCTCAGCTTTGTTCACCCACTGTTAAGTTATTAACTTGTCAGGGTCTAGACTCCCTGCTTCCTTTCTCTCTTTGATCTCACTGTTGGCTCCCTTCCTGTCCGCAGCATGGAAAGTCAGCATTTAGAGGGCCGGGGTCACCATGCAGGTCAACATTGGAAGGCACACAGAATTGCAGGCGAAATAATTGGTATAAAATGTAGAAAACTTCTTGAAAACATTGCTATGACTGGAAAAGGGATAATAAGTGTTCCCATCGCGCCAGTCTTAGATGTAAACTTAAAATAGACTTCAGTCATTTCTCCAGAGGGAGTCGTTCTGTGGGCAAATTAAAAGTAATAAATACTTTGTATGCTAATTTATGGCTTCAGTTAGGGCAGATACTATGACTACTTTCAAAGAACACTCAAACAGGCTAATTGTTTAACATATGATTTGTCCCTCTGAGGCTTACCAAGTTTGTCCAAGATTCCTTAGACTAACAGCAGTTCAGTAAGGAGAATCGAACAGCTTTATCCTGATCTAGAACTTCTAAAGCCCCAAATCAACTTAATATAAAGTGTGATAGATTAAGACTTAGCCCGTATCTTATTCAGTGGCCTATGGCTCATTGATCCTCAGATGAGATTAAGGAAAAGGTAACTTTTGGGGGGGCACTAACCATGGGCAGGTAGATTTTTACATATGGCACCATATTTGTTCCTGGGAATCCATGGTTTTACAAACAGAGAATGTCGAACTTAGAACTGTAATTCCCCAAAGTTCACACTTTATCAGGATACAGATGACACGCGAGTGTTAACTTTCATGGACATGCCCGGGCAAGCCGTGGTCACTATGGTAACTGTAATATGGGTCCATTGTCTAACCCAAAAATTTGAAAGCCAAAATGTTCCCAAATCTCAAAGATTTGAGTGCTGACATGATCCCACAAATGGTAAATTCTTCATTTGGCCTCATGAAATGAGTGGGCCACAGACAACATTGATGGGCCCTAAAAAATTGTATAAAATGATTCTTTAGGGACTGGAGAGATGGCTCAGTCGTTAAGAGCCCCTTAACCCACTTCCCAGCACCCACATCTCACAACCACCTGTAGCTCCAGCTCCAGGGTCCCTCTTCTGGCCTCTAAGGGAACCAACATAAACATGGTGCACAGACTGGTGAGCAGGAACACACATGCGCACACACACACACACACAAATAGATGTTTTTAAAGCAGAAGTCTTCAAGCTAAAGATGCTAGATATAGATGAAACATACCTGAATTTCATGTTTGAACTTGGGTCTCATTTCCATAGCAGCACATTGTGTATGTATAAACAACCTCAAAGCAAAAGGAAAAAAGAAAAGAAAAATAATCTGAAATCTGGACCATTTCTGCTCCCAGTCTGTTCCAGTAACTACAGCAGGCATGATATACAGTGTACACTGCGTTTTCAGCATGTGAGGAGCCCTCACACCTGTATCACTTAATGCCTGTGACGGTGCTGTTAATCCTGACAGGTACTTGCCTCCCAGGAGAGAAGAGGAACTAGCCTGAGAGACGCTAAATTAGTGTTCACTCACAACGACTGTGATTCAACCTGTTCCACCATAATCTAACCTGATCTTTATAAAAATCAACTCGCTTGAGATGATCAGGGTGACCCTGACCCCAGAAGGTGACAGGTGTACATGTGTGTTTTCCCTCACGTGACTGAGTATGTAACTCCTTTGTGCCCTTCAGAATGCCAACTGCTTCTTTAACCTGCAGCTCTTGTCTGGCTTGCTTTGGAGGACAGAAACGTTAGGTAGTTTCCCGCATTTGTAAGTTCTGGTAGGAAACGTTCCCATCAAGAGCCAGCCAAGGACCCAAAGCCAGCCAGGAAAATCTGTGAGCAGAGCCAGGATTAAATATCCTAAGCTGCTGAACTGACTCCTTCGCCGATCCTAATAGTCTTTGCTGACATTGACCCACAGCAATAAAGTCACAGTGCATATGAGTGCAGTGACACCAGAGATGTGACCAGAGGCAACAATGAGGAGACAAGACGATAAGAAACTGGACCAAGATGTGCAGGTGGTAAAAATGTTGTGCCCCCCCATAACGATGCCGTAGCAAAGGATCGTTAGCTGTCATTTTTCTTAGTGATACATGTGCTCACTGGACATTCATGAAGAGATAATGTTATGCGGTGATTAGGTTTTCCAGTTCAGGAAGACAAGGAGATATATATATATATGTGTGTGTGTGTATATATATATATATATATATTATATATATACATATACAGGGTCTCTATAGAAAAACTTCCCCGCTCACAGAAAAAGAATGCATTAGCATTTTATCTTAAAATCCAGCCATTCAAGAAAGGTTTCCCAGGGCCCTCTGTGGCCTTTCTGTCTGTCTCTAAGCAGTTCCTATAGGTGTCACAGTGCTGAATGTCCCTACTGCAAACTCCCAAGATCTGGAATTCTCTAAAATCTCGACTTTTTGATGCTGACGATGTCATGCCACAAGTGGAATGTTCAACACCATGAAACTTTGCTTCATGCATGAAGTTAGTAAAAATGCTGTGTCATGTTACCTTCAGACTGTGAGTTGCATATGAGACATAAAATCCGTGGTGAGGTGTGGGGCCCATTCCTAAGAAATCTCACAGTATATATGCAGATATTCCAAAATCCAAAAGAGGACCCTGAAATCAACACTCTGGGCTCAAGCGTTCGGATAAGAGCTATTCAGCCTGCAGGTGCCCAGTCCCATGAGGTGATATCACCCCAAATGGCTAGTTTTCTCGGGGTTCCTGAGACCCCAGCGTAGGAAGTGGCCTTTCCTGGGTATTTCCCCAGATGACTTTGTGCAGAGAATGGGTGAGGCCCTGACAGTTCCATGTTTATTCTGCCTTTATCCAGGGATTCAACAAGGTGATGCCCAGCCTCCCTGACACACACAACAGACCTCCTTTCCCCAAAAGCCAATAGCTAGAACCAGGCTAGGCATTGCTTAACTAATTGTCTTCAAGTATGCCAAGTGCCCAGGAGCTCTCTGTGGGCTTCAGGCTCTTTCTACCCTGCTCCACACCCCACCAGCCCGGCTCATTAACGGTGGAGCCCTAACCTCGCCAGTGTTGCCCACAGAGACACAGTGGGCTTCAGAGTCACAAGGAAGCTGAACGACAGATGTGTCCAGGGTCACGGGCAGCAGGGGTCAGCCCTGTGTGTGTGCTCTGAACACCTGGCTGGCCTTCCCCCAGAGAACTGGTTGTTTCACAGGGTCAGGGCCGTTTTGAACAGGCAGACTCACTGACCTGCTTAATGCATTCAGTTTCTGCACGAAGGCCCACGTCTCTCTCCCCAGCAGCCCCACAGAACAGAGATGGGGAAGGAGGCCAAGGCTATCTTCCATGCCTTGGGGTTTTCTGGCTGCAGCTCCTCGTGGAATTAGCAGAAGTTATTAATCCCAGAGGCATCCATCAGCAGAGCCAGGCTGTCTTTCTGAAAGAAACTCACTGACCCCTTGTTAACGTAACCTCTCGTTAGGAAGTATCTAATCAGCTCTGAGACAGCCAGTGAAGGGCAGGGTCAGCAGAAGTGGGGTGCTGGGTGGGTTGGGTTTCCAGCGTTGAGCTGTCTGGTATCTGAGCTGTCTATTTTCTTTCCTTTCCCAGCTATCTTCCAGATCATACAGAGCATAAGGATGGGTATGTGAGAAGGCCAGAGTGTTGGATGCTGTTGCCCTCCTGCTGGCAGGCGGAGGACCACGGAGACCTTCAGCGGGTCTATAGCAAGCAAACTAGCCACGGGCGATATAAAGGAGGTCCCCTGTTGTTCCCTCCCACACCATAGTGGAGGTCCGACTTCTCACAGGACATCTCCCTGCATCCGTGTCCTCCAGTGGAAAGGACTCTGCTCTTGTTGGCCCATTGGAAGCAGTGTGGGGGGTCGGCTGTCTGCCCGGTTCCCCGCGTTTCACTGTGGTGTGCATGTGGCCCTCTGAGCGACTGCCCATTTGCATCCTGCCAATACAGTCTGTCCTCTGTCGGGAATTGGTTTTACAAATAAATGTCTTCATTCAACCTTAATACGGTGTGTGAGTTACAGAGCAAAAGCAAAAACAGCAGCAGAGCTGAAGATGGGTGGGGCCGGTAAGAGGGTGGTTATATAACGGGGCGCCAGAGCAGGGTTTGCTGGGTCCCCCACCCAGACTTCACACCATTGCCTGAATGCAGCTGTAGGCAATTCTGATGGTTTTGCTTTTCATCGCACACTTGTGTGTGGTATGGTGTGTGTGTGTGTGTGAGAGAGAGTTTGAATACGTATTTATCTCTTATTTAGGTTTTGATGTTCTTTTCCTCCTTCCGTCCGGAAAAGGCTCCTATACTGTGTGTGACAGGCTGATTAGCCGTTATCTCCCCATGGTCTGCCGGGGAGCAGGGCAGATCAGATGTCTCAGGCCTCTTGGTGAAAACCACCCTACCCCAGGGCCCAGCGGCTGACTCCAGAGCCCTGAAGTGCACTCTGGGTGGGCAGGAGGCCCTCCTCTACCTCCCAGCTTTCTCACGGCTTCTTGAGGCACAGTGTCGCAGGAGGGAGTTCCAGGAACAGCCCCAGAGGTCTTAGGCAGGATTAAGGATAGCTACACGCAACTTTAAGCATGCCTGCAGTTATTTGATTCCATCTTTGTATTGGTATTCTATTCTTCACTTTTTAAAAAACATTATGAGAACTTTAGAAAGGGAAGTATTGAGGGGTTAGTGAGCCTCATTGAAATAAGTGACACATTTCAGATCTCCAGTCTCACCTGGACCTTTGGTGATGTTCTTGAAGGCTATCTGTCCTTGCACCTTCTGAGTTCCCAAGTGCCCCTTCCCCCATCCTTCTTCCTACCCCACCAGAAAGGCAACACAGCTGTCCCAAAATCAGCATCTCCAGGCACCGGCTGCCCCCTGTGCTAGGGCCAGCAACCTGACTGCCCATCAAGAGGCAGAAGAAGGCTTCAGGTCCTAGGCTCCCCGCCTCATCACCCCCTTTGACTCCAGTGCTGTGTTTTTGTTTTTCTCCCCATTGCCTTGATTACACGCATACCTACCACACCACCCCGAAGTCTATTACTAGACCAGGGCATTGTGACTTGGTCTTGACGGGAGCTCCGTTTCCATCGCCTTGATAGACTGTCCCATAACGGCATCAGGCAAAGGGGACTGGTTATCCTCATTTCAAAGCAAAGTTGAAACCTCTTCCAAAGTTAGCTCCAGAGAAACCCAGCTTGACTCCAGGTGACAGATATGATGGGCCGGTCAGCTGCCATCCATAAAACTGCCCTGATTGATTTCTCGCCCAGCCCTGCAAATCACCCACCAACTGGTTTTGTTAGTTTCCCGCTTGCCTCCTGGAAGTGTTTGTATGTAACAACACACTGGTGACTGATTTGGTCAGTCCTCTGCAGAGACAAGGGCTGATGCAAGCACCTGAGGATCCTGGCTGATCCATGCTGCACAGCAGGGGATGTAGTCACATGACAGACACGTAGTAAGAAATAATCAGCTGACAGATGGGGAGCATCTCTCCTTCACAAGTTTTATGAATGGTGCATCCTCTCACCTCTAGTACACGCTGATTTTCTTCTTCCGTATTTAACTTTTTAAATGCTGTGCTTTAACAACTGATTTTATAATTCAGAAATGGGTTTAGCCCCAATCCTCAGAAACTTTGAACTCCATGGGAAGTTGAAACACTTGATGGGAGGCAGGTAAAGTGGACACCATGGGTAGGAAAACTGGAAGCCGACTGATAAGCGTCTAAGGTGACGTCTCCATCATAGTCCACACCACTGGCTCCTAACAACTTCTCTAGGGGCTTAAGGTACATAATCAGGTGGTGCCAAGAGAGTAGGGGGCATATGAGCCTGCGGTCCAGCACCACCTTAAGCCCACTAAAAACACTGAAGTAAAGCCACCCAATCAGAGGACAGTGAAGAGGAGGTCACTGTGTTTATGACTACAAACCTTTTATCTATCTATCTGTCTGTCTATTTGTTTTTTCGAGACAGTGTTCTCAGTGTAGCTTTAGATCCTGTCCTGGAACTAGCTCTGTAGACCAGGCTGGCCTCGAACTCACAGAGATCCACCTGCCTCTGCCTCCCGAGAGTTGGGATTAAAGGCGTGCACCACCACCACCCAGCCTCGAGACATTTTATTAATCAGATCAAATGACCCAGTTCTCATTTCACTATTAGGACAACAGCTGTCATGCAGCTGCAAGGGAAGCCTGATGGCTCTGTGCCCTTGCACTGTCTTCTCTCACACAAGGTCCTTGCAGGTTGGAGAGGGCTCTTCCCCAAGCAGTTCAGTTTCCAGGTGCTGTTGCCATGGCAACAGAAGTCATCCCAGCACAGACCAGAGGCAGGGGGCAGCAGGTCTTGCCTTGGCCAAGAAGTGGCACCTCATTTCCAGTCAGCAATGGGACCCAACTAGTCACATGATCTAACCACTCTGCAAGGAAGTCTTGCAACATTAAAACACACATGATTTGGAGCTCTGCCTTTGGAAACCCTCCCTCATGGGCCTTTCTGCGTGTTGTGTCTTAGGTATGTAATATATAGGGCCGCTTGTCATGCACCTTTAGTTTCTGGGGCTGCACCCTTGTGTACAGCTCTTGGAAAGGGATTGCAGGCTTTCTGTGTGCCCCTGGAAGGTGACCGTGTGACTTATCGCTCAAGTCAGGATACTTTTAAGCACACCCGCAAAAAAAAAAAAAAAAAAATGAGTGTTAGTAATAATTCTAACAAGACACCAAAATAAGTAAACTGGGGGTGTCCCAGTCACATCGGGCTGTCTGGTCAGCCCAACTGCAGCAAATGTACAAATCTCCATCTCAGGACGTTGGGTTATACCAGGTGTGGAAAGTGTGCACAAGGTAGAAATAACTAAACAGGTCTCCAAACCCTGCCAGAATTCCCCATCCCACAACAGAAGAGTGGGTTTCCTTTGGTTTCTCCCAGCTCCACCTAATAAAGAAAATAATGCCTGAAGTTCAGTAAATATCCACAAAGCACATGAAGAAACAGAGAATAGCCCTTTGGTGAGCCCATGATATTGGCCAGCCTCAAGCCATAGAAGGCAGACTAGAATCACAGAATCGCGATTGGAAGGTTTGGTCCTGGATTCTTTCCCATCACTTTGTTTTTTGAACCTCAAAGTGTTCATGAGTGTGTTTAAAGATCCCTTCTCAAGGCCACTGTGGGAAGCAAATGGTACAATATGTGTCACATTGCTCTTTAAAAACTATAAATACTGTACAAATTATATCCATAACTTATTCACCTATAGTTGTATGTATAAAACAACTTATAAATGCTATTCAATTATATCCATAGTTATTTACCTATGATTACGTGTATAATCAGCTGACAATCCTATAATAATCTTACAATAATTGTTACTCAAGATAGTCTGGGCCTGTACAGGGAAATTTTTGTTTCAAATTCAATATCCTGCCCAGTCTAACTTAGGGCATGCTCTTAGCAACATTAATGCCCAGAATGGGCAACAGCCTGACCCCTCTAATGGAGAAAGAGTTCGTATGTACGCACTACTGCCAGTCCCGTGTTTTCATACACTGTTGTCGTTGTAGTAATCTGTGGATGTGGAGTTTAGGCAAGTCTCAAAACTTTATCTTGGCTCAAGAAGACCAACACATCGGCAAGGTTACCTATAGCCATCTTCAGTATGGTTGTGTGCGCTTATCTTCAAGCCTTCTAGTACATTGCTCCAGAGGGAAAACAGCGAACACTGGTGAGCGTCAGCTCACACCACAGTGGAAACTGACGGCAGATGAGGGGTGAGTGGAGGAGTAACAGGAAGAGGGTGCTGCAGTGGAATAAAAGGGGCGCAAGAATGGGAGACGATGCCTTAGGGATCTACCCCAGAGCTGACTATGGGGACCATAGTCAATGCTGTATTGTACACTGGAAATGTGAGGCAAGCAGGTGTTAAGTGTTTGTGAGCCAGCACACGCACACACACACACACATGCGTGCGCACTTGCACACGCATGCACACACAAAATAACAAGAAAGGTAGTGTGTGCTGACTACAGTGGTTTTCATAGCATTGTACAGTATAGACATATACCAGATCATCACCAATGTATACAATTTGTTTATTTTGATTTTTTGGCATTTTGAGACAGGGTCTCATGTAATGCAGATTGGCCTCCGACTTGCTGTGTAACAGGCTGACCTTCCTGCCCTCACTTCCTAAATGCGGGGATTACAAGCACACACTAACCCCTGAGTGTTGTTTGGAGGTCGGATCTCACTATGTAAAGCTATCTGACTCGGTTCTACATAGAATAGGGCAGCCTCGAACTTGCAAGGATTCTGACTCTGCCTCTCCCTAGTGCTGGGATTACAGGCATGAGCCACCACAGCAAGGTTTATACAGTGCTGTGATCAAACCCGGGGGTTCTTGCATGCTAGCCAAACACTTAGCAACTGAGAGAACTCCTCCTCAACCTTTTTCCCCCTTATATTCCTTTACAGCTGGAATAAAGAGAGAAATGAGGGAGAGAGGAGGGAAAGAACAGAGGGCAGAAGGGAAGAAGAGGGAGGAAGTTTGCTGGCATTTGAAGATTAACCTTAATCCTACACACACACACACACACACACACACACACACACACACACACACACACCCAGCAGATACAGCCTGTCTCAGTCAGGTGCAGCCTGGCATGTGTGCCTGTAGCCCTGCCCTCACAGCCTCTCTCTGGGCAGCACGCCTAGAGCAGGGGAGAGGCAGTTAGTTGTAGGATGGTGGCCCTGTCCTGTTGAAGCCAGGCATGGGAGCACACAGCTGTAATCCCAGCAGGCTCAAGCGGGAGGATCTCAAGTTTGAAGTCAGCCTGGGCTACGTCAAATATAAAGCCCCCCATCTCAAATATAAAGGAAAAGGAAAAGGGGGGTGGAGGAATAAAACCAGTTCCTAAATCTAAAATCCACATTGTCCTTATATGAAAAATAAAACCTTCCCTCATCTTTTGTGTTCACCTGAAACTCTATACAGATATGAATGTGTACACATTTTGAAGACACATACACACGCATTGGTGCGCGCATTGGATTTTGAGGCATAGCCTTTCTATGTAACACTCACTGACCCAGAACTGGCAGTGTAGCCTAAGGGGCCTGAAACTTGCAGCAATCCTCCTCCTGCTGCTGCTGCTTCTGCCTCCTGCGTGCTAGGATCGCTGGCATGCAGCGCTACCCAGCTTGGCTGTTACGACTCAGTTAAATGTCTTCAGCTGAATGAGGGGTGGCTACTGGAGTCCAGGTGACAACAGGATATAAAGGTGTGTTTCTGGTGACAAGAGGCAAACGGGGCAGACCACACACAGGATAGGGTTCACCCTGTGTGAACTAACAGTGGCATCTCCACCACTCCCAGCAGCGGATGCCGGTGGGTGAAACAGAGCACAGGCACAGACACACGTCTCCTGAAGGCTTGTGGGACACCGTGGTACCTTGAGGAGAACAGCAGAATCCTGAAATCTTGGGCCCCTCTGTTCACACTGTACTGAACACAAAATAACCTTGAAGAAGTCAGGGTGGCTACCAGGGACACACAGTATGAAAATATCCATGTGGTAGATGTATGTCCACAAAACTGACATTTTCTCTTCATCTGGGAAGCTTATTTGGGGAAATGGGAGGAAGGAGAGAGGCAGCGACACCACTCCAGGCCTCACACAGGGACTCCCACACATGTGAAGCCACTGTGTCGCCTGTTGGGAAGCTAGCGCTCCCGCCTTGGGGCTTCTCTCTCCCAGCAACTGCCACAAACACGCAAGGGTCGGCAAAGAGCCACGCTGCTCCTGTGAATCAGAGCCATTCATGCACAGAGTCACCCAACCTGTATTTCAGGGGACATCTCTCCATCTGTCGGGTCCCAGATTGGCCTGCGTCCCTAATGGGGGCTGGGACCTGGCTCTGGAACATCCTCCGTGAAACCCATCCTCATCTTCTAACATCACGGTTGCTCCCAGAAGTGATGGTTTATTTGTGTTGGAAAAGCTCCGACGGCTTTCCACACTAGACTCTTCCCCTGGGGCAGAGGGAGGAAAGCCGATGAGGTAATACACCCAGCTTGAGCTTCGCTGCCAGTTTCGGCACAAGGGCACAGGGGGAAGCCAGTGCATAACCTTCCCATGGCAGCTAGGCATCTGAGAACCAACCAGCCGAAAATAGCCTGCATAGTCCCACAGCGAGGATGCCGTGCTGGGCAGCATGTCCCTCGGACCTCTCCTCTTCTATCTGTCTCCACGGCAACCCCACCGCCCCACCCACGGCTAGTCTGTATCTTACAGGGATACTTATTTTTGCCTGGATGCAAGCTGTGCCCAGGCTTGTGGCCTTTAATACCAGTGTTTTCACAAGCTTCATCAACCCTGCATCTGGCGGTCCAAGGTGTCCCTGAGCGGGCCAGAACCTTCTTCCCAAAGCCAAATGGGCAGCATGCTGTGATCTCAGAAGCCTTGTCTCCTTTAGTTTCTGCTCTTGAAACAGCACAGCAGAGAGGGTCTGGGGCAAATGCAGAGAGTTATCTGGATGGGTGTTTGCTGTGTTTGCACAAGGGTGTAGGAGAATCACAGTCAATACAGCTGCCGTCCACACAAAGGACAGAGGCAGTGCCAGGATAGCAGGGTGCTGGGGGACCTGCCACCACAGCCACCAGCCTTGTTGGGAATAAGCCCTCTAGCTGACCACTTGTCCGTCTCCATCTAGAAACCAGACAGAAAAATGGAGTTTGGAACAGTGACTTGGAAAAGTCTCCCTGCGATGGTATGGATTGTAAACCAATCAGATGGGGTGGGTTCAAGTTCAGGTGGGTTCAGAAAGAGATGGATGAAGGAATCCTTACAGGCCCTGGAGGGCCCTTCTCTGTCCTTTAATCTTGCATATCTGAAAAGAAGCTCCCCTCCTGCCAAACGGAGGACAAGGCCCAGGGGACTTCTGCTGACAACAAGGAGCTGAGGGATTTGGTCAGCGGCTGAGCCGCACTGCAGCTTCTTCACCTTGATGCCCACTGCCCAGTGCCTACTGCAGGCAGAGCCTCCGAGCTCAGTCTTCCTTTTGTCAACGTGAAGGGGCTTCCAAAGCAGAGCTCCTCTCTACCTCCTGCCTGCCCTCTTCCTCTCCCTCCGCATGTGCGTCTCTACCTCAATAATAAAAAACGCTGACTAACCACTCCCGTGTGCTAGATAGCGTTACCAGCGCAGCAGATCACTTAGTCTCTAAAAAAATCTATGGGAAGGCCTACCTGTGTCTCAAAATCACAAAGACCATTTCTTGCTGCCTCTGTCTACAACAGGCACACACACACGCACACACACACACGCACATGCACATATATGCACGTACGCACACACACACGCACACACACACTCACATGCACACATATGCACGCACGCACACACATGCACATGCGCACACATGTGCGTGTGTGCACACACATGCACACAATCTAGTCTACTCTAGGAGCCTGATCACTGTCTCAGAGCATGTGGGACTCCTTCCATGATGCCACTGGGGAGCCAATAGGAGGTGCCCTGAGCCCTAGAGAGGTCTCAGTCCTGACCAAGCCCTGAACTGCCAAACATTTGCAGAAAAGAAGGCAGTCCTTGCTGCTGTCACAGGCTGTGTGCCAGTCACCCTGGGCCCCTGGGCTGAGGCTGTGTCTCAGGAAGGGTCCATTCTTTCTCCTGCTCTGACCAGGACGGAGACAAGTTGAGCAGAGCTAAGAAACAAAGGAAGACACCGTCATTTCTGGCCACTGGCTTGGTGACAGCAGTGTTTGCTTGAGTGAGCCTGGATTCTGTCCTGGCTGAGCCACTCCTGACCCCTGGATGTCTGGCAGGCCATTTACTCTGCGGGTTTTTGTTTTTCCCACGGGGAGCTAGATTAGATCTATTTTTATTTTAGGAGCAGAGTTGCCCTTTCCAACAAAATCAGAGGCACACACTGTATAGAAATACGTGCCAACAGTGGGGGAGGGAACACACTCTCCCCTGCCCATTCTTTGTCCTCCCTTCTGTGCCAACCCTGTCCAGATTTGCTCATCCAGTGAGCCTAGCGTGGACCACACCTTGTGCCTTACACAGCATCCAGATGGGAGATGTAGTTGCAGGCTCCCTGCTTGCCATGAAACATGGCAGTGAGGAAAGAGGGACCAGCAGTGTGAGTAACTGGAAACCCAATGAATAGGGAGCGTGCGCAGAGTAGACACTGAAACTGCTGTCCTGCTTCTGGGTATGGAACCTTAGGAACTGAAAGGGAGACCTGAAGAGATACTAGCAGGGTTAGCCACAGCAGTACATCAGGACGGCCCCAGAGGGAACAGCAGCCATGAGGTAAATGGACAACAAAATTCAATATATTCATAAAGCAGAGCATGATTCAACTTTAAACAGGCAGAAGGTTCTGGAACGTGCTACAGCATGAGTGAGCCTGTGCTAGGTGAAATAAGACAACTTCAACTAATCTAACTTATAGAAACAGAAAGAAGGGTTGGTGGCCATTGGCTTGAAGGAGCGGCTGGCGTTGATAAAGTTTCAGTTTGGGATGGTGAAAATACTCAGGAAATGAATGACGGTTTCATGGCAGGTAAAGATTGTCACAGAGCTATCCACACCAGCGTGGTTCAGATGCCAATCTTTGCCATGCAGATTTTTTTTTTTTTACCACAATTCAAAACAGCCATTTTAAAGACTGGACTGTAACTTAGTGGTATGTACATACAAGGCCCTCAGTTGGACCTCATCTCTGAAAAACAATAGCAATTTGCAGGGTGGTACTAGGAACTGGATCTAGGGTTGGGCATTGCTAAGCCATTGTTTTATTACTGAGCTACATCCCCAGAACGAATCATTAAAAAAATTTAGTCAGGGCTGGAGGGTGGTTCCATGGTTAAGATAACTTGCTGCTCTTACAGAGGGCCCAGGTTCAATTCCCAGCACCTATGTGGTGGTCCTCAAATACTTGTAACTCCAATCCCAGTATCCATTTGATGGCTCACAATGGTCCAGTTTTAGGGACTCTAACACCGCCTTCTGACCTCCATGGGCACCAAGCACCCACATGATACACATACACGCCTGTAGGCAAAACACTCATAACCTTAAATCTTCAAAAGTAATAACAAATTGCCCACGTTTTGGCCTGAGCTGAGGGGAGGTGACAAGGGTTTGCTCAGACCTCCCCTGCTAAGTCACTGACCTCTGCCTCAGGTTCTGGCTGAGTCACCTCTTCAACACCTCGGGCTTCGACACATGGCCATCCCCTCTATTCCAAATGCACTCCTCTCTCACCTGAACCACCATCACCTCCTGAAGCCCCGCTGCGCGGGTGTGTCACCACTGCGGCCACGCAGTCTACACTGCACAAGTGTGCGCAAGCACACTTGTTTACATTGTCTTGAACACACCTTCATAGATTCGTGTCTGCACAGTGCTTCACACATCTCCTGAGTTGATATGGCACTTGCTTATCTGATTATTTTGGGTTTCTCCTACTAAAGCAGGAACACAAAGACAGGGCATCTATTTTATCTTCTGTCCTGCACTACACTGGTGTCTGGCCTTTGTAGGTTAGTAACCTAGTAGTGGTCAATCAACTGGTAACTAGATGGTGATACAGCTTGCCAAGGCTCCCCCTTATAGACAGAGACTAAACTCCCATCTGGTCATAGGCCTACATACCCTAGGCTTGACTTTCTTCCATTTCTCTCTCGAGAACCTTGTATGGCAGTGATGTCTGCCTGAACACAGAGCTTATAGATTTGACTCAAAATGGCAGCTAAAAAAATACCTGTGGCCCTTTTCTACCCTTTAACTTAGCTCTATAATTTAGATATCAGGAGAATGACAGATAGGTGGTGAATCCAAAGAGGAAATTGGAATTTTTAGAGAAGATATAACTCAGTCGCGAGCCATACAATTTTGTGGGAGGTCAGGCCTGCAGACCGGGACAGAGTTAGAAACACTGAAGGACCCTTGAGTAGCAAGTGGAGCTGAAGGCCCTGGTAACCCTGCCAGGCAGGCCGGTCAAGCATAGAGCAAAACCTGGCATTGGCAAGAGGGAGCCACTTGCATTAGTAGGTCACACAGAGAGAGGCCAGGGACTCTCAGGCAAGCATCCATGGCGAGCTGCCTTCTTCAGGCTTGTTCTAGAGCCCACTGGACCTGGCCGGCTCAGAGATCAATGGTTTCCAGGCACAAACTTCTGAAGAACATGGAATCTAAAGTCACTTGTATTAGCAGCCTGCTTTGGGAAGTCTAACATTAGACCATTCTTAAAACAGGCTAAACCTTTCAAAAGAAAAGGCCAACACTGAATGAAACTTACAAAAACCTCAGGATAGCCATTACATCTGCGCTTGTTTGTTTACGTTTGTTTGTTTGTTTTTGACAAAGACACCAGTTGCCATTAAATGCATCACTATGAGGACGCTGCCAATGGCGCTGGGATGGTGTGACCTCCAGGATGGAAGGAGTAACCAAGGTCGCGAAGTCAATGCTTTCTAAGCTGTCAGCTGAGTTGCCTTGTAAGCCATGAAATCATTTTAACACACCGTAATGAGACGTTAATTGAAAATTGAAATGGAGCAAAATTAAATAGAATGCACTACACTGTGTCATTCTTTAGTAAAGATAGGCCCTTTTCCCCTAAGATTCTCAACCAGTTGTGTGTATGTGTGGAAGGGAGGGGTGGTTTGTGTGTGCAAGCCACACTGTAATATGAACTGCGTGACTTACTGTGAGTCTTAGTTAAAAAAAAATTGAATGTTTCTCTTCTAGTTCCTTTGTCATATAGTACTTAATAGTCTTCATTTTCTACATAGTACTTTGTTTTCCTATATAACCAGCCAATGCTTAATCATTCCTTAATTCCCTAATTTTTGAAATGCCTGTGGTGTAGAAGGCACTGAGATGGGTCCCGGGACAATAAAGCTGAATAGAAGCCAGTGTTCAGCAAGGGGCCTGGAAGGAAGCAGGTGGCTTGTTGTGACTGTTTACCATGAAGAGAGCAAAGGGCAGGGTGGGAAAGTGGGGGACAGAGCCACCCCCAAAGGGTGATGAGCAGGAAAAGATCAAAGAGGGCAAGCAAAGGAAGCCGTGTTCAGACCCTGACCTATGTGAAAAGGAACACGACAGAGGATGGTCCCCTCAGGTCCACCAGGCATCCGGCCACCAGGAACCTTCAGAGAAGTGGCTAGAGAGACAAACAGCTCAGCTCTCATCTGTGCTCATGAGCACAGGGCCTAAGTCCAGCAGAAGAGAATCAGTCCAGTCATGTCGTCTGCATGGGCAGAGCCTGGCAGAGAGAGGTGAATGTAGATGGTAGAAGGGGTGCGGTTGCCAATAAAATCTCGGCATCCCAGAAGCTTCCGTTGACTGGAAGAATATAATCAATAATGACCACAGCAACACAACTTTTACAGGAAGAGGGAGATTTCTGGGAGCTTCCAGAAGAAGGAAGGATAAATGATTGATTCTCGAGGGAATCAAGGCAGGGAAGCTGAGAGAAGGCCTGCAAGTGAGGGGACAGAGGAGCCTGTCCTAGCATTCTCGTTTGGAGAGCTGCCTCCCTTCTTCCCCCCTTCCTCCATAGTTCCAATAGGCTCTCAGAGCAATGTCTGTCCCCCACTGGAGCGTGACCCAGGTGAGTGTGCCTCATTCCCAGGTCACAGTTTCCAGAGTCCTCTCTGGGCATCTTTTCCTAGTACTGAAAACAGTTTATTGCCTCCCAATACAAGATACTGAGAGGATGCAAAGTTAGAACTTTGCTGTCTCCCCACTCCCAGCAAGCTCCGTTAACATTTTACCTAAGGGAAACTGAGGGCAGAATATTAACTCTCCTTGCTAGGATGCGTTTTACATTCTGGGCTTTGTATTTCGGTCTTGTGTTATCTTTCTGTTATAAGACCTGAAACAGCCACCTAGAAGAGAGAAGAAGTTTCTTTATGGCTCATGGTTTTAGGATTTCTAGTGCACAGCTGGTGGGTCCTATTGCTTTAGGTCTGGGGGAAGACCATACCCTATGATTGGAGCAGCAGCTGACCTAAACTGCCTACTTGATGCTCAAGAGGCCAAAGGACTAGGTTCTTACAACCTCCTTCAAGGACATAGCTTCAGTGACATAAAGATCTTCCAGTAGTCCCCACCTCTTAAAGGTTCTACCACTTCCCAATAGTTCACCCTGGGGACCAAGTCTCAAATACATGGGTCAAAGTTGAAACTAAACCTGTGTGTATGGGTTAATATGATCTCCTTCTGAGTGAGTTTGAGTTGGGTCTCTGTCCTAACTCTTCACGCAGAGGAAAGTGGGGGTGTAAAATCATGGAGACGAGAAGGCACTTGGAACACTAAGAAGCTATTGGGCGTGTGGCCTGCCTACAGTCTAAAATGCTTGCCAAAGGAGAGATCAGTAGGCTATAACAGTGGGCTTAGGACATGAAAACCTCAGGCCAGGTGGTGACCATAGAGGTGTATGTTAAGAATTATAACAGGGAAGCCAGGAGGTGGTGGCGCATGCCTTTCATCCCAGCATTTGGGAGGCAGAGGTAGGAGGATCTCTGTGAGTTTGAGGCCTGGTCTATAAGAGCTAGTTCCAGGACAGGCTCCAAAGCTACAGAGAAACTCTGTCTGGAACCCCCCCCCAAAAAATTAACAGGGAATGACACATATATGAACTTCTGAAAGTCTGACCTGAGAGCTGTGTTAAGAAAGAGATGGACGGGAGCAAACCCTGGGGGAAGGGATGGAGCAGAAGCTTGTGGGAGACACATGGGTACTGGAACTCTGCTGTGGATAGCAAAGGGCATAGATCTAATAGATCCAGTGCCTGGATCGAAGATACATTGAATGAAGAAAGAGTCTAGAATGAGTACCAAGTCCTGGTTTGGGAGACAAGGTGCATTAGAACATCGAGAGGATCTTGTCCTTCCCAGTCACCATCCCCTCAAAGCATACTCAACTCCCCCACTTCTCTAAGAAGACACGGAGCGCACAGTAGAACTCCATTTGGAGCCGGCCCAAGGGGCGGCACCATGATCAAGTTTTATGAACGTAGCGGGAAGGCTTTAAGGATTTCCTACCCAAACATGTCACAATCATGACTCATGTGGAATCTAATTAGCCCTCATCTCCGTGGGGATTGGAATTCCCAGGAACTCTTATTCCTGTAGATCTCAGAGTCCATAGCTACTGAGTCTCTTACATAAAAAGTCTTAGTGTTTTTGTAAGATTTATTCAGATCATCTTGCATATGTTAAAGGATCTCTAGATGGCTTATCATACCTAACACAATGAAAATACTGCCCAGTCATTATCCTTCATTGCTTATGGAATACTGACAACGGGGTAAAAGATTATGCATGTTCAGTATGGATGCAATGCTTTATCCAAATGCGTTCTATCCCGAGTTGAATCCGTGGATGTAGAAGTCATAAGTTATGGAGGGCTGAGTGCAGTTTTCTGTACTGTAAATCTCTGTCCACGTCGGCTCTGAATTGCCTTTTATTAGGCTTGTAAATATTTTCACAAGTGGAAAACTCTTTTTAGATGACTGATAATTTGGGCTTCCGTCATGAAGCTTTATCGTAACATCCTGAATCTGAGAATGGTAATCCCCTATTTCTTTGGATTCAAGCAAGTAGATGGCGAAGATTCCAGAACAGATACCAGAGAAAAGTCAAGAAAAGAACAGGGTCACCCTGTTTCTAAGTTCATTACAACCTGGGAGTGGTGGGGAGAGAGACTCAAGGTAGCGATCACTCCTTGTGGAAGGCTGGTGAGGGTTACCATGACTTCCTAACATTCCGAGACTGCTTAGCGTAGGAGTCCCCACACAAACTTCCCAGCTCAGCATCTCTGAACTGTCGCCATGAAACCTTCTTCTTGTCTGTTATCTGTCTACTTTGAGGATGGTTCAGGACCAGTCAGTAAGCCCAGCAATGTGTCCCCTGGATCTACAGATGGCTTCCACACCCCACCTTCTCTTTTTAGGGTTCAACTTGTGTTTACGTCCAACAATGTCACTGGTTTTTAATGGGCGTGACTTACATGAAGCTACAATAAACGGTATTTCCACATCTGCCCTTGGCAAGTAGAAGATCGTCGACGCACCATTTCCCCATCCCCCTCTCCGGTAAATTTGCACCTTGCCATCTACATCTCTACAAGCTGTCTTCAGTGAGTCCTGCCTCAACAGTCACCTTCTGGTTTCTCATGAGCCACCATTTATTCCATCTGGGTAGTTGAGCTTGACCTAGAACTTCTGAACGTCCTGCCTCTACTTCTCTCCCAAAAGCTAGGATTATAATTCTGTTTAACGTGGCGCTGGGGATCAAGCCCTGGGCTTCACACATGCTAGACAAATTCTACCAACTGACTATATTCCCAGCCCTTTGAGAGAACATGATCACTGGCTCAGGTTCCAAACCGCCTCAGGCCTCTCCCGGCTCAGGCTCACTCTCCCGCTGAGCCAAACCATCCCTCAGAACCTTCAGCCATAAGGGCTCCAGTCAGCAGCTAATCTGCTTTGAGCACTTCTATGTGCACAACCCCGTGTGACCCTCGCCACAAGCTTAAGCCATCTACCCTTTCCCGTGGAGGAAGCTGAGACATACAGAAGGAAAACAAACTGCCTAGAGTTACAAGAGCTGGCACAGGAATAGCCCCGCTGCCTGGCTCTCACTCTACAGTGGGTCCCTTCACCAGGACAGCAAACTCTGGGAAGCTCAGCTCTGGCTCAGAATTGGTCGGTTCTCTTCCCTAGCTCCAAACCCCAATCGCAGTGTCCTCTGAGCTCCCCAAGGGCTTTCCCATGACCATCTCTATCCCAAGCCTCCTCACCCCTGCAAGCTCAGTTGCCCCTATAAGTCATCCTTTTCTTACCTTACCCTTAATATCCTGCCTACACATGTATTATCTCTCAAACCTGAGGGCCCCTCTTTCCTTCCAGACACACTACAACCACACATGGCCCATTACCCAACTCTCCGTGCTACAGTGTCAAGTATGGCTTCCTGCTAAGGCCCCCATCTTCACCCTACCCGGCCCACCATAGTAACCAGGGACTTCTAAAGTTGTGTCTGAGCACCCGCTGTCTGTCTGTCAGCCCTCTCAGTGACCCCCAGGCCCTGCTGCCTGCCCTGTTATTGGATTCCCATTCCCAAACCCAACAGTGCTGTTTTATAGTACTCTGCCTTTCCAATCTTTCTGCCTGGAGCTCTGCCCTCCTCCAGCTCCTCAGGCAGTGTGTGCGGCCTTCTTGGCTCCATCACTCCCTACTGTGTTCCACCACACTTGTCTGCTTTCCTGTCTTCTTCCAGACAGCAGGGGCTGTCTGATGGTAGTCAGAGCTACATGAACTATAGAATAGCTACACAAGAAAGGGCTGTGTGTGTGTGTGTATGAAGTGTGTGTGGATGTGTTGAGAGAGTGAGAGAGAATGTGTATGTATGTTCATGTGTGTGTATGTATGTGTATGGCGTATGGTATGTGTGGTGTGTGTGTGTGTGTGTGTAGTGTGTGTGTGTGGCATGTGTTGAAAGAGTGAGAGAGAATGTGTATGTATGTATGTTCATGTGTGTATATGTATGTGTATGGCATATGGTGTGTGTGTGTGTGGTATGTGTTGAGAGAGTGAGAGAGAATGTGTATGTATATCCGTGTGTGTGTATGTGTGTGTATGGTGTGTGTGTGTGGTGTGTGTTAAGAGGCTCAGAGAATATATCATGTGTGTGTGGAGGGGTATGTGTGTATATGTGCGTATATGGTGTGTGTGTGTCTGTGTGTTGAGAAACAGAGAGTGAGAGAGAATGTGTATGTATATCCGTGTGTGTGTATGTGTGTGTATGGTGTGTGTGTGGTGTGTGTTGAGAGGCTCAGAGAATATATCATGTGTGTGTGGAGGGTTATGTGTATATATGTGCGTATATGGTGTGTGTGTGTGTCTGTGTGTTGAGAGACAGAAAGTGAGAGAGAATGTGTATGTGTGTTCATGTGGTATATGTGTGTGTTTGCATATGTATATGAAGGCACATCCACATATGTGTGGAGGCCAGAGTTCATGTCAGGTGCTGCTCTTCAGAAACTGCTTTGTTTTTTGAGACAACATCACTCCCTGGGGACCTGGGGCTCACTAATTCAGTTAGGCTGGCTGACCTCGGGGGTCCCTCTGCCCCCACCCTCCAGTGTTGGGATTGCAAGCATGCTCAGCTTTGCTTGCTTAGCCAGCTCTTTACCATCAGAGCCATCTCCCCAGCCCCCAAAAGAACTCTTCAGATACAGCTGAAGGAAGAAAGGAACAAATGGCATTATGGTTGATTTCATGTGTCAACGTGACTGGGTTAAAATGCCCAGGGAGTTGATGAAATGTTACTCCTTGGGGTATCTCTGAGGACCTTTCTGGAAAGAGATCAGCATTTGAACTGGTAAAACAGATGGCACCATCCGGCCCACTGAGGGTCTGAGGAGAACAAAGAGGTGACAGAAGGAAGTATTTGCTCTGTCCTTGAGGGACACATCCATCCCTAGTCACTGCTTGTGGTTCTCATGTCTGCGAACTCATCAGGAATCACCTGACCATCTTCCCTTGTTCTCTGGAGAGATGATAGTGGAGAGTCCTGGCATACCTAATTGTGTGGCCAGTCACTTCTTAGATATCTGTGCATCTCCTGTTGGGTCTGTTTCTCAGAACATTCTTACTGTGGGTGTAAAACCCTACTGATCTGTTCCATACACTGCAGTCCAGTTTTCTCCTGTGGAGCCAATGGCCCTGCCTGGTCTCCTGCAGTCCCTCTTGAGGCCCTTCTTATCCTGGCACCACCCCAGGACAGCATCCTCTGAGCTGAGACATGGGTCCCCCCCTTCACTGTCCATCCGCTTTACCTGAAGGACCTCCCTTAACCAAATGGAAGAAAACAGATGGACTCTGCCTTTGATAATGAGCCTTAGGGTTCCAAGAGGGAGCCACAAACCAAACTGTATCTGACGAAGATGCTTAATAAATATTTGTGGCGCAAAGGCACAAAGGTAATAGAAATGTTTATAATGAAGATGCAAACAATCTCTGGAAGCAGTTTTTTTTTTTTTTTTTTTTTTTGGTAGGGCCAGAGCACCACATCTGGAATTTCAGACATCTGATGTTAGCAGGCTAGCAGACCCCAGAAGGCTAAGGTCTTATCAGGGGTGCCTCTGCGCTCCTTGCCTGGAGTTGTCTGGACCTTGCTGACAAATACTTCAAAGGCTGCCACCCTTGCCTCTCCTGGGAGAGAAGGAGGATGTCTTCGTTAGGGCTTCTACTGCTGTAAGAAGACACCATGACCACAGCAACTCGTAAAGAAAATCATTTAATTGGGGCTGGCTTACAGTTCAGAGGTTTAGTTCATTATCCTCACCATGGGGAGCATGGCAGCACACAGGCAGACATGACACCAGAGAAGTAGGTAGAAGTTCTACATGCAGATCCACAGGCAACAGGAAGAGAGAGACGCTGACCTGGCATGGACTTTTGAAACCTCAAAGCCCGACACTCCCAGTTACACACTTCCTCCAACAAGGCCACACCTACTCCAACAAGGCCACCTTGCCTATTCCTTAGAAAGTAGTGCCCTGATGACTAAGCATTCAAATATATGAGCCTGTCGGAGATATTCTTATTCAAACCAGCACAGGGAGTGAAGGGAGGTCTCCCGAATGGGAAGGGCTCCCACTAAAGCTCTAGGGGTCTATAAGCCAGGAGCAGGTCCTCATTCATATGACCACCTTCCAGTCACAATGGTAACTGGGGAGAGCCCTCCTAGCAAACAGAGACCCAGTTTCACTGCGTGAACCCAGTTCAACAACCAGACAGGCTGCTGTTACCTAATCAAGGAAGAATCTGCAGGGAGGGGCTTGGGGCCTTATCACACCCAAACATTTCCTTTGCTTGCAGCATCTTTCCCATTTCCTCCTCCCCACCCCACTCCTCCCTCCCATTCCTCTCTCCCTTCCCTTCTAGTCCCTTCCTTTCCCTCTCCTCTACTCTTCTTTCCTCTCCACCACCTCCTCCCTCCCTCTCCACCACTACCTCCCTCCCTCCCTCCCTTCCGTCTTCCTTTGTCATCTCTGTTGCTTCTTCATTTTTTTTCTCTTTATTATTTTATTTCTGCATCTTGTCCCCATTGTCCCCTGCACACTTAGAGGCAGAGACAGGTATCAGATGTGATGGGAACTTGGACTTCACGGAGAAGTTCCACTGTTGGAAATAAAAGTGGTGCCCCCCCCCTTCAGACGCAAGTTTATCGCTCCTGTCTTTGAAAGTCAGTCATGAAAACAAGGCATGCTCCCTGCAGGATCTTCAGGGGAGTTGGCGATGACCCTACTGGTGACACTACAAGAGATCTCTGCTTCCTGTCGCAGGCTCACAAGGGCCCCACCTCAGTGTGCCTACTCCTCAGGACCACATGCCACCTTGAAAATGACAGCTGCTGAGGGTGCTGAAGAATGGTCGGACAGAAGCTCATCAGCAACTCTGAGCCTCGGCGGCGGCATCAATGCAGATGGGAAAAAGCATCTGGTTTCATTCCTCTTTGCCAGCATCTCCTTGGGCAGTATTACACCACAACCACATCAGCAGGAGTCTCCGGAAGCAATACAGCTGCTTCCGGTCCTGTTACACTTGTGTCAGGTGGTTGAAAATGTCATTAAACCCATCACTGCTTCAAAATTACAGCCATCCTTGAAACCTGCTCCGAGACCTTGTTATTTAGTATGCTAATAAACAAGGATTCCTAGCACCATAGGGTCTTTAGTTCTTAAAATATTGTGCTAAATGTATTTCAAAACAAAAGTTTTCTTTTTTGGTCCTGGACATCTCGTTTTAACTTGAAAACTTTGAAGAAGAGTTGGGGCTATGGGTGTCTTACTTAGGGTTTCTACTGCTGTGAAGAGACACCATGACCACAGCATCTCTTAAAAAGGAAAGCATTTCACTGGGGTGGTTTACAGTTTCAGAGGTTTAGTCCATTATCATCATGGTGTGGCAGGGTGGTGTGCCGGCAGACATGGTGCTGGAGAAGGAGCTTAGAGTCCTACATCTTGACATGCAGGCAACAGGAAGTGAACTGAGACACTGGACATGGCTTGGGCATATGAGACCTCAAAGTTCACCCCCACAGTGACACATCCCTCCAACAAGGTCACACCTACTCCAACAAAGTCACACCTCCTAATAGTGCCACTCCCTATGAGCTTCTGAGGGCCGATTACATTCAGGCTACCACAGTGGGTTTCAAAGACACCAGGGATGGGGGGGTTCATGGCTAAGAAACATAGTTTTGGGTTTTGTGCATGAAGGATTTCTATTTTAGATTCCCAGAATTTTTTTTTAAAGCTTAGTAGTTACCCTTTGGATATTTTATTTCCCTTTTCCAGTCATCCATCCATCAATGCATTCATCCAGTCAACACTCAGTATCATTCCGCAAGCTGCCCTACAACAACACAGCAAGGCAGCACACCCTAAGACAGGGTCAGCTGAGAGGAAGGGGCCTCAGTTCTGAGAGATCAGGGAAAACTCAAATGCAGCTAGCTGCTCATTGCTTTGAAATCCATGGACACTCCCTCCCTAAGGTATAAATTCTATCAGAATAATTAATCGTCTCTCCCCTAGAGTTCTCATCATTCTGTGACTCCCAGCCCATTCTGTCAAAACCCTCCACATCTCTCTCTATCCTAGCCCTGATGCCCTTCCCAGAAGTTAACCCCTTCCTCCCCCCCAGCCCTACACTCCCCCCTGCAGATTTTTGCACTGTCACTTTTAATTTTCATTATTCCCGGGAGTCTGACTTGCCTCTGGGATCCTGAGCCTTCAGGGTTGTGTGGTGAGGAGGAATAGCCTCCCTCCCCTCTGCCCCCCCCCATCCCAGAACCTAGCTTGTCCGCTCAGGGCTCTGCTTCCTCCATTTCTTAGCAAATGACTCCTTCTCCATGGATAGATTTGCAGCTCCCAGGAGCAGAATGGTACTCTTCCTCCAAGATCTCTCCGCCTATGTTTCCCACCCCACGGGAACACGATTTCGAGACCGGGCTCCCACTCGCTCAAGTTTTGCCTCCACAGGCCATTTCCTTCTCAAACCAACTCTACCAAATCCCTCTGGCTCACCTGTCAAGGCCCACGTGCACGCTGCCTCACCCCACCCCCACCCCTGCCACTGAAATGTCCCCTTCTGCTTAGTTCTCAGTTTAAGAGGCCTTCTGTCAGAAGCTTTCTACGATCCTCAACATCCAACCCCCAGGCACAAATGACCCCATCTCCCCTTCATGTCCCATTCATTGTCTCGTATAATTCATCCCAACAGCCACCTCAAGTCAGTAACCAGACATTGTTTAAACGCAGGTACGGAGCCATAACCATATTTGTGACCCAAATACCTAAAAGGCTATGCAGAGCTAAGAGAAGAAAGCGGGGGGGGGGGGAATGAGCAAATGGATGAGGGCCTCTCCTTTCCTCAGGGCGTCTCTCTAATTGGCTGTGGTTCAGGGCTGCTCGGACACTGACTGATCACGCTTAAGTGACACTACACCTCTGAGATTCACTGTCCCTTCTCTGAAGGCAAGGGGTGGAGCTGGGGGCTGCTCGGTGGCTCACCTACTCATAGCCAGGTGATCCCGTTGTGTGGTTCTGTGGGTGTCCCTGTTTGCTGGCCCAGAAGAGCCTTCCGAACAAACTACATTCTCTACCCAGCACCAGGCTCCCTTTGCTCTCATGGGAACTGAAAGACGTCCTGAATCTATGATGCCCTGGCTGATCTAAGCGCATCCCGCCCTTTGCCCACCCAGGTGCCAATCCTAGAGCTCAGACTCCAGGCCATTAATTTTGGGAGTTGAAGCTCACAAGGGCAACCTCAAGATATAGATTTGCTTTTAGAATCTAAAGCCATTGCCTTCAAATGTTTCCATCTGTGACTCTCCTCTGCCTACCCCGAGTGCCCTTCCAGCCTTGCCTTCTGAGAGTCCTGGCAGACCCCTCCTCCTGATTCACACAGGACATCCTTCATTAAGAGGGGTGCTCATCTGTGCTCCTGCAAGCCCACGCACATTTGCACCCACCTGTGTATACCGGCTGGCTCTGAGAAGCTGCCGGTTCCCCACCTCGTGGTTCCGATGTCTTCTTGCCCCACCAACAGCAGCCAGTCTTAATATCTGTGATTCATAAATGCACAAACTACCTTTCCATTTCCCCCACTTCCCTTCTCAGGTGTTTTTCCACTTCTTTCTTCTTAGCTGGGTCCTTAGCATGCTGATTTCTGCTGTCTCCTCCCATCTCCTTTGACCTCTTCACCTCATGGACCATGCCCTTCCAGTTAGGTTTTTGTTTTAATGCATCTAAACTCATCACCCAACATGTTACTCAACAACCTTTGAGGACACTTACTGCTCACCTCTCGCTTTCATCCTAAAGTCAGGCGCACTTCCAGACTTCTAGAGCTCTTTGGGCTTGCCTCTCTCACACTTGAAATTTCCTGCTTCGTCTCCTTTGTTAGTCCCTCCTTCTGTCTCCTCAGCCCTAGGTTCCATCCCCAGTTATCTCCTCCTGGGTTATGCTTGTTCTGAGCCCTAGAATATTTACTTATCCCCCCTAAATATTTGCTACTGGGTACAGTCATTCCTCAGAGAACAGAGAAAGGACCCTTATTCACTGGGGACCCTGTAGTTTGCAAGCCACAGATAGCCTAATTGAAACCAGTTCAGAGAGAAGAGCCACATCCCAGGGTAGAGATGGGCTTCAGGGCCTACGGGTTACTGAGGGAATGAAACCATGGACAGCTGTCTATTGTAGATCTACCTATGAGTCCCACAGAGATGTCCAAGAGGAGGAGGATGAGGAGGGTACACAAGGATCATGCTGAAGTTCATTCTGATAGTACCAAGCTGGGTCCCTATGACCAAGTGTATCCATACTACCCATGGCCGGTTCTGCTGTCACGAGGCCTCCCAAAGGCAGGAAGAGCCAACAATGGAGGGTGTGGCCCTTCTTCCCTAAACAAGTAAGCAGCAGAGCAAAGCATCTCCCCCTGAGCCTCTTCCAACCTTTACACACCCTCCCTAGAGAGAATTAATGTTACCCACACTTTAGTGAATGGTCCTTCATATAGCATTATAAGGATTCCCAATATCTTTGGCCACTGGACTGGAATTAGGACTCAAAAGCAAAAGTGTTTTGTTTGTTTTTTCCTATGTGGTACTCAGAGCACCTTGGGGCCTCCCTAAGCATGGTGCGTTGCTGATATTTATTTAGTATGTCAGCTTCACGAACGAACAAATAAGTAGTGGCATTGTAAATAGAAACATTTAATCCACTTGCGCTGGGTTTTCTGTCAAGTATCTATATGGGATCGGGAAATACAGGTGTATAGTGATTATTTATGTTTTAATAAACAAAGCTTGCATGAAGATCAGAAGGCAAAACTAAGCCACTAGAAGCCAGGCAGTGGTGTCACACACCTTTAGTCCCAGGATTTGGGAGACAGAGGCAGATGACTCTCTGTGAGTTTAAGGCCACCCTGGGCTACACAAGAGCAGTGCAGAAACAGATCCAATAGTGGTGGATCACACCTTTAATATCAGTACTAGGGAGTCACACCTTTAATCCCAGCACTACAGGGGAACATAAGGCAGGAGGAGAGAGAGGCTCGGCCCCGTCTGCAGTCACCCAGCCTTGGGAGAGGTGAGACTTTCTCTAGTGGCTTGGCTGTTCTGCTTTTCTACCCTTCAGCTGTCTCTGCGTCTTTATTGTTCATGCTATACAGATGATCCATTTATGCTGCGTAGTCAGCTGAAGCCACATCAGGCCAGGCAAGGGGGTGTGATTCAATCTGGGATTTAACAATCGCCTGCAGATCTTCTGGCTCTTGCATCTACTTGTCTTCCCTTTTGGTTCCTTAGAGGTCACGGTTCCATGGGCCCCTGCTGGTCCAGGGATTCGATAGCCTCATAAGAGCTTGAGGCAGGAGCATCTTATGTACGGCTGTTTGCCGGAAGGGATGAAATTCCATGCTAGCCCCAAACTGCTTCCATGTGATCTCTCTTTGGGGCATAAGCCAAGGGGATAGAATGTCAGTTCTGGGATGGCCACAGACCCCCCAGATGGGCACTACTTGGCCTGTTTGGGAGTAGTGGCCGAAAAGTGGCCAGGAGCCCCAGATTTTGGTAAGGGACAAATGTGATTTGTGTCATCTATATTGTGTCCTATCATTGACACAGTGGCAAGTGACTTCTCTTTTCTGGTGTGAAGAATAAAAGATGCTGTCTTGAAAACACTTAGCGCACAGTAAGAGCACAATATATGTCATAAGAAATGGCTTCTACTTTCATTTTCCTGGGAGGAGCCTGTGGGTTTCAAGACGGAGCCTGGGTCGGCCATTTCAGATCTGTCAAGGCAAATCTCCAACTCTCCTCATCTCCAATTAGCCTGATGCAGCAAAGCAAAATCGAATAGTGACGACAATAAGTTCTGTTTTCCTCTTCTTTAAGATGCCAAATCATATGAACTGTTACATGATTCAGCCACAAATTACTGAGTCAGCTATTTGAGCAGATGAGATGGCTCAGTGGGTAAAAGCCCTGCTGCCAAGCCAAGTGACCTGAGTTATCACCCACAGCCCCACGCGGCAGGAGAGAACGAACCCCCACAGTTCTCTGACCCACATGTGGCATTCACCCCCACCTCAAATGAATCTTGCCTGGTGGTGGTGGTGCACACCTTTAATACTAGCACTTGGGAGGCAGAGGCAAGTGGATCTCTGTGAGTTCAAGGCCAGCCTAGTCTATAGGACAAGTTTCAGGACAGGCTCAATAGCTACAGCAAAACTCAGTCTCAAGAAACATATATATATAATAAAAAAGAATTAGTTGTTATACTCTGGCTTTGGAATACAATTTCAAATGCCTACCTGTGCCAGGTATGATGTGAATAAGTGGTACATACCAGTGGTGGATGGTGGAGGCTACCAGAGAGCCTTGATGGCTGAGGGGTCAGACCTGGTCCAAGGTGAACAGTACTCATGACTTGCAGCAGCTAGTTACTGTCAGAGGGAATTAGACTCAAGACTCCTTCAGCTCGGACCAATACCACACATGAGGACAAATGTCACTAATTTACTTTTTAAAAAAAACACATCCGGAAGCCACATCGGGCCAGTGGGATGGAGATGACCCCAAACCAACAGACTGACCTCTGATTGCAGCCGATGACCCGCCAGTGGTGTTTTTCAAAGTGAACCACACGTTATGACTTTAGCCAGTCAACTCTCATTGCATAATGTTTTTCTAAACTATTAGAAAAACATTTCATCCGTACCACATAGGGAGACAATTGTTTTGATAACTATGCCAAAGGCTATTTTATAGTCTTTTCAAAGTCAAACTCAAGATTCTATTTCAAGGGCTGGACACGTAGCTCAGTTGGTAGAGTGCTTGTTTGGCACGCAGGAAGCCCCGAGTTTGATTCTCAACACTGCATGAACTGGGTGTGTTGGCACACGCCTATAATCCCAGCACTCAGGAGGTAGAGGCAGAACGGTCAGAAGTTCAAGGTCATCTTTATCTACTTAACAAGCTGGAGGCCAGTCTGGGTTTACGCGAGACCTGGTCTGCCCATCTGTCAGTCTGTCCATCTGTCTGTCTCACATGTGCACACACACACACAGTCTTTTATGGACAGGGAGGGGGATGAGTTAGTAGGTAAAGTGCCTATTTGCGCCAGAATGAGAACCTGAGTTCGGATCACACGCACTTCTGTAACCTCAGACTGGGGAAGAGGAAGACAGGCCAACCCTCTGAGTTTGCTGGCCGGCCAGTCTAGCCAATTGGTAAGCTCCAAGTTCAATGAGAGATCTTTTGTTACAAAAAAAGGTGGGGAGTAACAGAAAGAGAAGAGCAGTATTGACCTCTGGCTTCCACAAGGACACACATGCATGAGTACTCACATGCACACATATACAAACACGCACACACAAATTATCTTTTAGATATATTCATCTATTTCTGCTACCAGGCTCTGACATGCTCGATTTGCACCATATAACACATTAATTCACATTATTTCTTTAATAATTTCACATAGTGTAATAATTATACAATTTACATATTGTATAAGCAACAATTTATACAAACATAGGTTTGTGTACTAGTTAGTAGCTTAAAAATGTAATGTATGTCTAAGTTAATGATAGAAATGTGTTTCTTGCTCTTTTAGGTCAGTGAGAAGTTTCAGGTGAGACTATGGGGCAAGGATGCTCCATCAGTTGCCCAGTGCCCCAGGTTGGTAAGGCTAGCAGCCATCTTCCAACTGGTTTGACTGCAGGGGTAAGATCATCAAGGATGGTCCATGGGAAGGGCCTATGACTCAAGCCTGGAAATAAGTCAGCACATCCCCTCCAGTGGCTCTGGGTGGAAGTCTGGAAAGACCTTCTCACTGCGAGCAGGGAAACAAACCGCTGGCCCCAGTCATCAGCAACCATGAAGCCCTATGAGCAGGCTCTGGGAAGAACTCTTTGCCTGGCAGCAGGGATGTGCTGTCTGATTCAGGTGATCCCAACCTGTTGACATTGTGATGTGACATTGTCATCTATAAAGTTCATGCCAGAGAATGCTACAATTGAGTTTAAAAATAAAAATCGCATTGGGTGGTGGTGGCGCAAGCCTTTAATCTCAGCACTCAGGAGGCAGAGGCAGGCAGATCTCTGTGAGTTCAAGGCCAGCCTGGTCTACAGAGTGAGGTCCAGGACAGCCAAGGATACAGAGAAACCCTGTCTCGAGAAATCAAAAATAAAACAAATAAAAATCGTACACACATAGAATAGTTTTAAATACGTCTACAGTTTTGGATGGGGTGACATTCATAGCAATCCTTTGGTTCCAGGTTAAATACATGTCTGGTAGATTCCAATTCTTCTCTAAGGAAAGAAACCGCTGTCACTTTGTTCTCCAAAGTCCCAGACTCTTACTGCTAGAGTTTTCTTGCCTAGTGTCTCCCACAGCCATGTGTAAAAGTGTTGAAGGGACTGCACTTCTCGGGACCTAAACAGCTATCCAGACAGTCACTGTACACACTCCCAGCTCCCAAGAGTGCAGGGGCCTGATGGCTGTTGCTGTGAAAATGTCTAAGACTGGACTGGCTTCTTTTCCTTGACAATAAAATCCCCTCAGAAAAACAAGTAGGCATCACTTTTATCCTTTACAGTCAACTCCCTGTGCTGGGAAGGGACTTCTGCACATGTCCAATTTTCATTCTATCCCTTCCATCCCTCACCTTCATCAGTGGCAGTGTCTGAAGAACACTGTCTAAAACCAAGGCCCATTCTAGGAGTCAAACCCTTCGTCTGAACCTGACCTTTGCTGCAGGTGAAAGAACTGTCTAGCTGGGCCTTCGTCCACACTGGGTGATACTTTAGTCTTATTGCCCTCAAGGTGGTATCTAGAAGCGATGGGCTAGTTCAACACTAGACAGCCCCACGTTCTTGTAACATGTACCCCCTCTTCTATGTATAAAACAACTTCACCCTGAACCCCCTTCTCCAAAACAGGAGGGGTAACATAGTGACCTACTTTTCACCATTGAAGGGCCCCTCAGAGGTATACACTTTGAAAGCCCATGGTTGGCCTTCTACATTACCACAGACAAGCGTTCTATAAAATGTTTTGCCACTTTACAGGATGGATCTCAGTCTCTCAACCATTTTATCACTACCAACGACCCATTCATTAGAAGTACAACAGAAGTTTAGGGTATGTCAGCAACACCTGACTTTGGGATACTCATCTACGTTAGCTACCAGGGCAGAAGATTCTAAAATATTCAGTGGTGAAAACATGCTTGCTTCTAGGGCTGACCCTCCTGGTTCTGGACAGTATCGGGAGGGCATTCTACTTTGGTCATCTGTCACCCAGGATCGTAAGGATTTCAGCTCCGTGGTCACTAGGTCTTCCATCTGAAGAAGGGGAAGCCAGCGGGTCATTGAAAATGATTTTCTTCTGGGCCAACTTGGCAGAATTCAAACCCTTCAAGCACTCACCTGGAACTAAATCCAAGTCTCAGAATGGCACTTAACCCCAAGGAAGGTGCAAGAAAGGAGAAGACAATGGGATCTAAGGCAACCACATAGCCCAGTTTGCCTGGGACTTTCCAGTGCTTAGAACTGGGTGTTCTACTTTCTGGGAAGACCCTAGCAAATCAATGTGGCTGGTCACCCTAAAAGCTCCTGTAACGAAAGGCATTGAGCTTTTAGGAAGCAATGGAGATGATCTTTACTGAAATATATGCTGTTCCTGGAAATTCAGAGAATGTGTGATGTGACCTTGTAGCATACACAGCCATAGTCACAGTCTTGGTCCCTGGGTCAGCTAGGGGGTAGGGCCAGCCTACCATGACATGGTTACCCAGCCAAACTTTTTTTTTTTTTATTTTAGGGATGGCTTGTTATATAGCACAGGATGACCTTGAGCTGGAACTACTGGCAGGCGTCTCCACACCCATTAACAAGAGCTCTTAAAGCCCTCTCTCTCTCTCTCTCTCTCTCTCTCTCTCTCTCTCTCTCTCACTCACACACACACGCACCCATCCATCCATCCACCCATCCATCTGGCAGAGGTTGCTGACTCTAGAATCTCTAGGAAGAGGATACTCCTATTATCTAAGAAACTACCACACCGTATATGAACCTGTGCCCACAGTCTCCACCAGAAATGCTTTTCTGATTTGAGTTGAAGTTTAGGCAAGCAGGTCTTGAAAGAGATCTGGCCCAATCCTTATTTTACGATTGGGAAAGCAGGTCTGAGGGGCTCCTATCCCCTCCGAAGATCAAAGAGCTCGTTTCCACAGCATGCAGAGCAGCTCCTGTCTTTCTCCCACACACCAGAGTGGGAGCCTCACCACAATCTGCTCCCCAGTTCTGCCGGTGGGCAGTTAGTGTTCAGCCTATGTTATCTAAGAGGAAATTTAATTTTCTGCTTGTCTCTAACCTTACTGCTGTATTACTGTCCAAATGGATCTGAAATGCACATCTAAATGCAGTCATATCACGGAGTCCTGCAGCTTCAACTACTTATTTCACACAGCCTGAGGGACAGTAGTGCTTGCACTGAAATTCATTTTCATTTCTAATTATGGTTATAATTAACATTTCTTGAGCAAATTTAAACCTGATTCTGGCATGCTACCTTCATCACAAGATGAAAAAGTAAAATTTTGCTTTTAAGGCATGCAAAAACCAAAAGCACAGCTCCTGAATTCTGAAGATTGTTAATTTGAACCCAAAAGCAGGCATTCGTTAAAATAATGTAAAAATCCCTCCCTTCTGCCTCTCTTCACTCTGTTGCCGTCTGTCCTGCCGATGACGTCATGAACACCCAGTACTCATCCTACATCTCATTCTGCTTTAGAAATTGGTCCTGCTCCATGGAACTCGGAGCATGATGCAAGGAATTACATGGTAACCCACAGGCCAAAACCGCCTAGGTCAGGTCTGGAAGCAAGTGGTAAAATATCACTTTAAATATGTTTAAGTTGCAGTCAATAAAGTATGCCCTGTATTTACAAAAGTGAGGAAGGGCATGAAAACACATCTTGACCTAAATAATTAATTTGTATATAATTATCAAGATACCAAAGTTTCGTGGGTGTTTTAATGGAGACTTCAAATTCTCCACAATTACAAGTGAGGAATCCAGGACTTGGATGAGCCTCAGAATGCGCATGCCCCAAGTCCCATCAGGTCAAAGAGCTGTTGCCGAGTTCCTGGGGCAGACTACAAAGCTAAGCCTAGCCTGTTGTCTCCAGGACCCTGCTTACTCCTGCTTTTGGCTCCGTGTTTATTCTGAGCTATTTTACAAATCATCCAGGAGATTGAAGTACCAGGCTTGAGCCCAGGACACTCACCCCCCTCCCCCCAGAATAGTCTCTAAGAACAGAATTCCTCTCCTAGGGACGGGAAAGTCATTCCCCTGTAGGAAAGATAGCCTGCTTCACAGTAATCGAGTTCCCACTACCTTTGGTCCTAACTGGGAACGCAGACTCAGGCTCATGCCCTCTCAGTTCAGAAACTACAGGCGATTAAGTTCTACTTAGAACTTTAAATGGGGGAATCTGAAGATACTATCCTAGCCGTCATGGGAGTGAAGTGGCCCATCCAGGTCACAAGAGAACAGAGCCCCTCCTCCACTGGCACTGGCTTATTTAGCCAAACACAGTGCCAGTAAGCCTGCAATTCCAGTCACTTCTACAGCCAACCACTGGTGTGCCTAACTTACTTTGGCCAACCCTTCCGCTCCCTTTCAGATTTTAATGAACTGCTGGAACAGCGGTGCAAATGGCAATCATATTGACACTGTCACGTGAAACCCTGTTTATCAACGTTTTATATGCTTTATTGAAAGGTGACAAGTACAACAGTTAAATACAGTGGTAACTGGAGAGAACATGCCTGGTAACCTACGCATCCAACTACTATACAGGTGATATGCGCAAACCCCTACTGGGAAATCCATTTCTCCAAGTAGTCAACCAGCTCGCCCGAGACGTTGGCGAGCAGGGATTTACTTCGTGAGATTCAGCAGCTAGATTTCGGATTACACCAAGTGACTAACTGTGCCAAATTCTTAACGTTTCTTCTGGTGTGGTTTTTGTCATCAGTTTTTATGGAGGTCTCTCTCTCTACAAAGGACAATCCACACCTTCCAGACAGCCAATGTAACATCTAAATTCCACCTGTACAACCTAAACAGCAGCTAGGCCCTCTATGTACAAATTCGTTACACTACATACACACATATACAATAAGCAAAAACAACCTTCATAATGAGATAGCCTAGGTCCCAGCTACCTGTCACCGCTTTTCTCACTAATAGCTTTGTGTCTTCGATGTTTCAGAAAAGAGGGACAGTACTATTGTTTTATAAACTTTGGTGACAGTTGTCGGTTTGTAAAATGACCGAACCCCTCCCCCCCCCCCACTGCAGTCTGTTTCTGTCCTCTCAAGTTCCTCGAGGGGAAGGAGAGGAGAGCACAAAATCCAGGAGCAGCCCACCTTCCGAGCATCATGCAGGCAAGCCCCAGAGCTCTTGGAAGCAGGGTGGGCGGCTGGGAAGGGTTGAAAAGGCACACAGCTCCTCAGCATCAATTAAACCATTCCTCAGACATCTGCCAAGTTGCACAGGGTACATCCATGCTCATTCTCTGATTAACCTTTAATTCGCTCAACTAGCACATTTCTTCAAGCCGAAAGCATATGAGTGCTTAATACTGGGGAGAAAGCGAGAATGGCATGTGTGAGTCTCACGTCTCTTCCACAGACAGCAATGAAATGGGTGACTGGAGGTGGTTTCTCGCTAGCACATCTCTTCGGTCTGTTCAGTTCAGACAGCAGCAGCCAGTTCTGTGGGGGCATAGCAGGCTATGCGGTTGATCCTGAGCCCTGGGACGCTGGCTGTGCAGGGGGTTGTGTGGTCCCCTGTGGCTGCGTGGTGGCCGGAGGGGAGCCAGTCTGCAGCTGGGCCTGAAACTGGGCGAGCTGCTCCGGACTGGCCAGGGTCTTCAGCAGATTGTTCTCCTGCTCCAGCTGGGAGTTTTTCTCTATTAGTTCTTTGATCTGCTCCTTCAGAACCTCCACTTCCTCTCGAACTGCATACATCAAATGGCTTTTCACCAGATCCTGAAAGGAAGAGGGGAAGAAGAAAAGATTCAGCTCACTGTGTCCTGGCCTCTGGCTTTCTGAAGGCCTTTCTTAGCTCCCCTAGCCAATGACATGTTCTGCCTCCAAAGAGCATTAAAGCACACTTGTGGAAATCTGCGCATAATCACAACCGCACAATACTTAAGTTTAATGTATACGCGATCAAGATTTCCAAAAGTCTCTAGACTTTTTCTGCAGACATTAGCCAAGGATGTCTACAGTCCAGTTTCCAATACAAGATGGCAAAAGGCACCGGGGCTCCATTCCGGCCCTGTGTTTCCATCCAGGCCTGAGGCCCAGCGCCGCTTCCCCGCCCCCAGGCCCTCCCAGCACAGGGAGCGCCTCCTCTCCCTCCCTCTCTCCCTCCCTCAGCACCGGCTGCAGCCAGTTCCTACAGAGCGCGTTGCCGCATTTTCTTCCCTCCACCTCTACTCCCCCCAACCCCCCAGCGATTAAGCTGACATCACAGAAACCTGGGCAGACGTCGTAGCCAATGAGAGCCCGAGTTATTTATAGCTCTGAATTAAAGGTTCAGAGTTTGCCTAGCAACAGTGGGCAGAGAATCCCGTGAGAAGAGCCACAGGCGCTGCTCCAATAACAAAGAACGACCAAGGCGGAAATAAAAAATAGGAGAAATCAAGGAGCAGGCCGAGAAAACAAAACTTTTCTCCCATTCGCCTTCTTTGTACGGCCGCAGCACTGCGGGGGAGGTTCTGGTATGCTCTAGGGACCCCGTCCCCTGGTCCCCTCGGCGGGGAACCCCCCCCAGCTCCCCTGTAAAATCTCAGGGTGCCCAGTAAAGCCACATCGCTGTAAGGTGTTCCCAGGGCGAGCAAAGGGGAAGCTGAGCTGCTGCCTTCTTATCCCGACGTTAAATGAAATGGGTCCAGGGTAGGGACCCCGCTCAGAAACCTCAAGGCCCTTCTCCCTCCGGGGGTACATGGCTGGTCTCCACATTTGGCTGGAGACAGCGAGCTAGCACTGGCATTCCTGACTGTATTCTGTTCAACAGCAACCATCACCATCTGGATTTAGCTAAGGGATGCAATGGTCCTTCCAAGACATCTCGGGTTTTGTGCTGTGCCCACACTGAGTACAAGCAATTTTTAGCCAATACATACCATAGCTTGCTCGATTTTGTTGTCGATAGCTACCACACTTGCACCAGAGCTGGAAGAGAGGATTAAAAAAAAAATCGGTAAATGGAATTGATCTTTAACAATCCAGGATAAGGATAGATCTCTGAACTCAAATGACGTTACTAGTATCATATTTTTGAGTATTCTTTAATGCTACAAAAATGCATCATACTCCAGAAAATACCAGCCACTATCGAATATCCAGGCATTTCCCTATTTTAGGGAGCCACAAAGGGCTAAATTACATAATGAGAGAAAGCCTGTTCTCGAGCCAGATCTGTGAAAATAAGGATCTTCTGACCAGTTCAAAAAGCACCATCTATGTCACAGTAACCCTCGGCATGGACAAAGGAATTCGCACGACTATCCTGTACCTGCATTCCCGCAAGTCAATTTACTTCAAGTCAATTTAAACCAACTATCCCATCTGACATTTACCTATTGTCAAGTCTCACAGAAGCGTTTTCAGTTCCCAGCAAAGACGACAAGAAAGAAATTGAAAAATGTCTCAGTTGGTAAACTCCTAGATCCATCGCCACTGGTCTACACCATTGGGATTTCATGCAATTGCAGCCAAAAAACACCCTCGTGGAAAAAAAAGAGAGGGAGGGAGGGAGCACCGGCAGCCTGGTTGAAACTAGAGAAAGCCTCCTAGCTGTCTGCAGCCCGAGGCGTGAGAATGGCAGGGAAGCGCTGGCAAGAGTGACCCGGCGTGTGCGGTGGCTGGCGACTCGCTGCGACCCGACAGCCGGCTCCACTCCTCTAGAGGAGGCCGCCCGGCCCCAGCGCCACATATAGGCGGCGAGGCTCCGCGCCGATTGGTCGCGCCATAGGCCCGCCCCGCGCGCTCCCGGGCTGCGGTCCCTCCCGGTGCCCGTGGCGGGCGGAGCGGGCAGGGAGGGGAGGTTCGGGTGGGGTGGGCTCAGCCTCCTCCGAGGGCCGCGTCAGGGTCCCTGAAAGCACCCCGTGCCCGCATGCTGCATGCTTACGTCTAAAGGAGTCAGACCCCGTCTCCAGAGCCGCCGGTCCCCGCGGCGCTGAACCCTGCAAGCTTGCTATTTGCAAGCAGACCCGGCCGAGCTACTGGGCATGCCCAGTCCCACCACTAAGACTCAGGAACGCGAGCATCTTGGTTTCAATTATTGGGTTCTTACAAGAAGCAGTAACGGGAGGTTTTAGAGGCTGTGTTATGTACAAAGATAATAACCCTGCTGTAGGAATTCTTTCTTAATGCTAATGAATTCAAAAGAATATTACATTTGCCTTTTTGATGGGAGATAGTTTTCATATAAAATTTATCAGTTACATGTAGAAAACAATATTGCATTTTTCTTTGCGAGGCAAATAAAAAAGTCAAAGGAATCCACAAGATGAAATGCAGGGAACCTTCCCCAAATGTCTCCAGAGTTGTAAGCCTTAAAATCGCATCACCCTAACTGCACCAGTAATTATGCTTTCTTCCATTTATAGCTAGAAAAGTCAATCTACAGGTCCAATCCCGAACAGATCTATTTTCAGCTAGTCCCTAAGGCAAAGGGTTTTCGAAGTGAGACGGCAATTCCGCCAAGACTTAATCCTGAGTTTTCTTACAACAGAGGGATTGAAATATTGTCAAGGACGTTTTCCAAAAAGCATACAATTCCTTATATGTAGCCTTTGCTCATTTCCAGTGTGTCTAGAACCAGTAAAACTTTAGAGAAAATCTGATGGTGGTTAAAAATAGTTCAGCAGTCAAAAGAGATGTTGCAGGCTCACACGACTTGCCACAGAGTCAAAGCGAGCTAGCTGGTTAACGCCACCAAATCATGGTCATTAGATAAGGGTGTAAAATAGCTTAACCAGGGGCAAAAACATCTCCAATAATTTAAATATCTGTGAAGACACGTCAAGGAAGACTATAACATACTATAAGAATTAAGTTTGATTATTACATGTTATTTATATACTGTTTGCAGTATGTTTGAGAAAATTTTAACCTCTACAATACTGCCCTCTAATGGCATAAAACTATAAAACAAGAACTACTACCAGGCAAGTGTTGTATTCATCACAAATAATTCCAAAATAAAATTTGACAGTGAAACATACATAGACTACACTCACATGCAGCATGAACTCCTTCTCTCTCAAGACAAGGCTTCTCCCTCAAGGAGCATCCTTTCCTAAAACTGCCATCAGAGACTTTTAGACAATCTCTGAATCTTTGATCCAAGGCAGGACCCAAGGCTGGCAGGGGGGTATTTGGTTTCAGAAACCATAAGGCACTTAAATACCAAATATATTGATACAGCACAAGAAGAGGGACTCTTCTGTGTTAAAAACAGGTGTGGCTACAAAACAATATTCCTTTTATTATGTTTCATATTGTGCTAACATTTTTATTCAGAATCAAAGACTATCTGTAGTTTATAATGCAAGTTCTTGGAAGGCACCTGTTTTCAGGAACTATATAAGTGAAGCTGATCAATCATAGTAATCCATGAAATAAGCACTGGGTCCCCATGTCCACAAATGCCAAGCAGGATTGTTGTTAGTTCTTTGTAGTTTCTGTACTTGGAAAATTAAAATTATAACTCAATTTGTATCCTTTTAAATATTTTAACTGAAGACCAACTCCAGAGGAAAGGGTATTACAGAAAAACACATCTTAAATGTAAAGGAGCTAAAAACAGAAATGAAATCATCTAAGGCCATATAAAGGAAATTAAGTGAAAATCCCCAGCTGGAATTGAAAAGGATCACACAATTTTATTTATTCATTTTATTCGTGAACAGAAATAAAAGAGCTAAGTTGGTTCTGTTTTCTATCATTTTAGCTGTATTAACCAAAAAAGCAGATATATAACAGTCAGTCTTTCTAATTCACATCCCCCTGAGGGGTGTTTGTTTCTCCAGCACTATTCATTTTAAATAACTGACAAGAAACACCCCCCCTCGTGTGTGTGTACACACGTGTACTTCTGGAGAAACGACTGAACCAAAGAATATGAAAAAATAAGATCTTTATCTTTCTCATACCGGTGTGCTACATTCCCTTGAAACTAGATTTCTATGAGAGGAATATGTAACTTGAAAACGAAGGCAAAGGAAATAAGAGGAAATCTTCATGAGCTAAAACCATTGGAGTGGAATGTCTGAGAATTTCCCCTGAAAGTTCTTCCATCTTATCAACATGTAGAAGAATGAAAATAGATTCATATCTATCACCATGCACAAGACTCAAGTTCAAATGGGTCAAAGACTTCAACATAAAGCCAACCACACTGAACCTCAAGAGAAAGTGGGAAGTACACTTGAACGCATTGGCACTGGAGACCACTTCCTAAATATAACCCCAGTAGCACAGACACTGAGAGAAACAATTAATAAATGGGTCCTCCAGAAACTGATAAGCTTCTGTAAAGCAAAGGACACGGTCAACAAGACAAAACGACAGCCTACAGAATGGGAAAAGATCTTCACCAACCCCACATCAGAGGTCTGATCTCCAAAATATACAAAGAACTTAAGAAATTGGTCATCAAAAGAACAAAAAATCCAGTTTAAAAAAATGGAATACAGACCTAAACAGAACTCTTAACAGAGGAATCTAAACTGGATGAAAGACACTTAAGGAAATGCTCAACATCCTAGGTCATCAGAGAAATGCAAATCAAAACAACTCTGAGATTCCATCTTACACTTGTAAGAATGGCCAAGATCAAAAACACTGATTACAACTTTTGCTGGAGAGGATGTGGGGGTAAAGAGAATACTCCCGCATTGCTGGTGGAAGTGCAAGCTGGTACAGCTCCTTTGGATATCAGTATGGTGATTTCTCAGAAAATTAGGAAACAACCTTCCTCAAGACCCAGCAATACCACTTTTAGGTATATATCCAAAGGATGCTCAATCATATCATAAGGACATGTGCTCAACTATGTTCATAGCAACATTGTTTATCATAGCCAGAAACTGGAAACAACCTAAATGCCCCTCAACTGAAGAATGGATAAGGAAAATGTGGTACATTTATACAATGGAGTACTACACAGCAGAAAAAAAATAATGATATCTTGAAATTCGCAGGCAAATGGATGGAGCTAGAAAACATTATATTGAGTGAAGTAACCCAGACCCCAAAAGACAAATAGCATATGCACTCACTCATAAGTGGCTTTTAGACATAAATCAAAGAAAAAACCAGCCTACAATTTGTCCCAGAGAATCTAGACAACAATGAGGATCCTAAGAGAGACATACATAGATCTAAACTACATGAGACATAGAAAAAGACAAGATCTCCTGAGTAAATTGGGAGCATGGGGACCATGGGAGAGAGTAGAAGAGGAGGGGAGAGAAAGGGAGAGGAGAAGAGAAAAATGTATAGTTCAATAAAATAAAATAAAAAAAAGTTCTTCCATCTACCAGCCAATATCTGTGAGTCTAGCCCATCTCTTGACCACCAGAGGCCTGCTGAGATTGTCCAGGGGAAATGCAACAGCTCTGCAGGAGAGACTCCCAAAGGCGTGGGCCACACAAGGCAGCCTCAGAGAGCACCTCTAAGTACAGAAAAAGGCACGAACATTAAACTTGCTACTGCAGTCTGCATGTGAGCCTTTGCACAGACCCCAGCTCGGCGACCTCTGGCTGTTGGTATTAAACATGGGGAATGATGAAGAGCACAGGCAGGCTCTGTGAGGGTCTACACTGACTGAAGCAAAGGTTCACCATCTAGGCTCCTTAGGACACTATGGGAACTGCTGAGAAAGCAGGCAAGGTACGCACCCCATAACCTGACCAAACTGCTTTTGTCTAGGGACCCCTGGTCACCTCACTTTCCCAGGTTCCTAGAAACTAGAGGTAGAATGACAAGCTTAACAAAACCACAGATTTCATAGCCAAAGATGTGATAACCACGTACACAGAGACAGGACAGAGAGGGGAACAGGTGTGAAAATACTACTTGTCCACTAAAATAAAATCCTATCATGGCTATAACATGGATGGAACACAGAATTTAACTTAAGAGTTCAGGCAGTCAAAGACAAATACCACCTGGCCTCATATCTAAAGACGCTGATCTCACTGAAGCAGAGGGCAGAACAGTGGTTACCAAGGCAACAGTGGTGGATGATGAGGTGAATGAAGGGAGGCTGATCAAAAGATATATCATCTCAGAAAGAATAAGCCAAGAAACCTGTTGACTAGCATAGCAGCTTCAGTTACCGTGGATATACTGTGCCCTTTAAAGAAGCAAAGAGTGGTGGATGCTGAGTGTTCTCGTCACAGGTAAAGCAATGTGTTTGTAAGCGAGCCATATTAAACTAGCTTACATTATTTATAGGAATGTATGAAAACAATGTTAAATACCACTTTGTACAATTTTGCCTGTCAACTTAAAGCAGTATTATTTAAAATAAATGGAAATACATTAGAAAGGGACAGAAACAATGAGTAATGCTTTAGTGACAATTCCTCTGCTCACTGTCAGAACAAGACATAATGTCATCAAAAGATGATAAAGCTGAGAAATTCAACCTTCTCTTTTGGGTTAGAAGATAGGGTTGAAAAATCTTTCCAGATGTAGAACCAAAGGAAGAGAACCAGAGATGTAGAGAACAGCTCCGTAGGACCAACATGCAAACAGGATGCACCCTGAAGATGCTGAGCAGCGAGAAGGGAACGGCCCGAGAACCTGAACAGCACAAGTCTCCAGACGAATGACCAAATTCCTGAAATAAAAAAAAAAAAAACCCAAACCAAACAAATCATCAAAGCCCATCATCACAAAACACAAGACAGCCAGGGATGGAGCAGCAAGTCCCAAAGCTGCCAGAAGACCATGGGCCAAGGTCTTTACAGTTCTGAGAGAAACGGCTTCATTGTTTGGAGTTCTCAGTGGGCCAAATTATCTCTCTAGGGCAAAGTCAGAATAACTTTTTTTTTTTTTTTAGATACTTTATACAATAAGACGGAGACCGAAATCAAGAAAAACCGTGGGCAGGGGCTGCCACAGACAGAGTCATAGAGGTCAGACTCTGGGAAAGGGGACTGACAGGCCAGAAGACTGTGACCTCGGGAAAAGGCTGCCTGGCCCACTCAGCAGCTGCTTGGTGCCCGGGTGGCCGGCGGCAGAGGGAGGCTCCAAGAGACAGAGGGTGAGCAGCTGTTGCTAAGTAGGTGTGTGCAGCTCTCAGGGAATCAGTCTACAAATGCAAAAGGTAGCTCTAAACACTCCCATCTATAGGACCACCATCTTAGAGATTGCAACTTACTGTTTTACCATTAAATTTACTGAGGCGGTAGAAAGAATATATGTAGTGTGTGAATAGCTTTAAAGAGCTAAGCTGCATCTATATTTATCTCAATTTGATCATATAATGCTTGAAACTAAACATCACAGAGAAATATGGAGGCAAAGTAAGAAAAAAAAAACCAAACATTTAAAAATAGCTGCACCTGACAAATAGATATGGGGTGGGGGAGGGATGCTAAGTGTTTTGACACTCAGTTTATCATCCTTCGGTTATACGTATGAACTGCTTGGAATAAGAGAATCTTTTAAAGTAAAAGGGAAGAATGCAAACACAGGCATCTGACTAGCTGCAAGCATCTATGACATCTACCCAAGACTGGACACAGCCATGGCCGAAGAGCAAAACAAGAGCAAGAAATCTTACAGGACCTGAGTGGCGAGGGCTAAGAAAGCCTGAGTAAAAAAAAATCCAAGTCTAGAGTTGCTAATGCTCAGAGGACACTGTTGAATTCTGGGGGAAGATGTGTGGGTGTGGGTGTGGGTGTGTGTGCATGCACGCGCGTGTCTGTGCTTCTGTCTGCCTGTGTGTGTGCACACATGCTGTCTGTTTCTGTCTGCCTGTGTGTGTGCGCGAGTGTGTACGCACGTGTCCTTTGTGTGTTTTTGTCTGCTTGTGTGTGAAAAACTACCCTCCAACTTCAGCACTTGATAAAAAGTAGCAGATACACAAACAGGAAGACAGGACTCGCAATGCAAGAAAAATCATCTAAATGACTACAGGTGACAAAGGCGATGGAACCTGTAGACAAGGATATTAAATTTAGAGACTGTTAGCTGTGCTTTATGTGTTCAAAGGGTAGGCGGAGAAATTAAAAGACAAGAGCAAAAACACTATGAAAACTCAGATTAAATTAAAATGAAGACGACGGCATTGGAGAAGATGCACTAGATGGGACGACAGCGCAGATCTGATGGCAAACGTGATGCTATGTGAACAGCAGACACTGTTCAAAGTGGATCGCAGAGAAAAAACTGTAAGGACACAAAGGGGGGGGAGCACTGGCCACGACACACCAGTGTGTGGGGACAACTGCAGTAATGGAGCCCTAGAAAACAGGTCAAGAAGGACCACTACTTTAGGAAGTAACGGCAGCTTTCCCCAAACTTCATTACAACACTGACCCAGCGAATCCACAAACCCCGAGGCAAGGAAGCCTGTGATAGAGCGAGTGCCTAAGTCCAGCTGCAAAGAGAAAATCTTAAACTGCCAGAGAGCAATTCCACCACACACAGAGGGACCGCAGCTTCCAGCTGACCTTCTGCTTGGAAACAATACCAGACAGGAGACAATTCCAGCAATATATTATAGTTACGAAGGGAAAAAGTCAAGAAATAAATAACAGCAAGTTGATTTTCCATATGAACGTAAGAATTCAATGAAGAAAGAGTAGCTTTTAAACAAACAAAAAATGTTCCTATGGTCCTGGGCTAATTGGATAAAGTCAAATTTTAAGAGGAGAAAAAGGAGAACAAAACAAAGCACATCATCGCGAACTATTCCTCACACATACGAAACATCAGCCACAAACAGATCACAGATAGTGTAAATGTAAAATCCTGAACTAGAAATCCTGGGGGAAATTGTTCACTCCCTGGGTTAGCAAATGCTTCTTAGATATGACCCTAAAATCATCATCACAAAGGAGGAAAAGCTGGCAGCTGGGCCACTACTGAAATGCAGTTTCTTCTCTGGAGTCAGTGCAACAAGAATAATGCAAGCAACTTAAAGGTAACGGGTCAGGAACTCAGAACTCAACAGTCAATGAAAGAAGTGGGCAAACACCAAAGAGATTTTTTAAAAAGTAAACAAATTCCAAGATCTGACATCTTCACACAAATATACATGCAGCCAAAATACCAAACAAAATAAAAATATTAAAGAGAAAGATGTTTAAAAAAATAAACAAATGGAAAAACACTAAGTACCATCAGTCATTACAAAAACGCAAACCAAAGCCACAAGATACCATTGTACAATATATGTATCAACATGGTTAAAATAAAACTTTACTGTCTTTGACCCGAAAACGCTGGCACCAACAGTTAGGTGGCGCAACAAACCACTCATCTATTGGCAGTGGGAATGTATAATGGCACAACTGCTTCTCAGCAGACACACTTTCCATCAAGATCAGTAATCCTGGCTCAAGTTATGAATTCAAATCTGTATGTGGCTTTATAGTAAGCACCTTAAATGTCACTGGAAAACAGATAACCATGTCCCAGCTAACGGGTTCTACCACTCGGCAGTAAAGAGAACCTAGCTACTACTAACAGCATAAATGAATCTCCAATATAATGCAGTAAGTGGAAGACGCCGGATGCAAAAGGCTGCAAAACACACGGTCCCATTTATGGCACCCTAGGGAAGGTGAAACAGTAGGGACAGAAGGCAGCTGGCTGAGGACGAGAAGGTGGTAAGGCTCCATCCAAAGGACTCATGCAGGGGAGCTCCCTCAAAGCCTCTAGGCAGTATGATTCAAATGTTAACTGTTTTTTTCATCTTCATAAGAATAATCATTCCAAAGCCAAATTTCTTCATAAATACCACTTCTGCTAAATGGCGGTAGATTATGAAAATCAGGAGCCAGAAACTAAAACGGCACCCCAGATTTAGCAGCTAAATGACATTCCGTAAGAAACATCTGAAGTGAAAAGTCGTCCTGATTATGCTTCTATTTCAAGAATTTCACGCACATTGCCTATCAAAAATGAACAGTATTTATTTTTACTTTTATGCAGTCGTGGAAATGGTGGTCAGAGCTCCTCTTACACCTTAAAAAAAATCTAACATTTCATGATAAATTCCTGAGGGCAACGGTGGGAAGCAGCAGAGGTGAAGCAGGGGGGACCAGATCAGCCCATTTTCCCTCGTATACAGAATCACTAAGTCCCTTGGTGACCTGAACAGACAAAGCTCAACTGAACAGTTTTATTTACAAAGATAAACTAGAGGGTGGTACACAGTCTGCTGCAGCGAGGACTCAGCCAGTCGGGGCACAGGGGAAGGCAACGCTGTGCCACCTTCCTGTGTTCCATGAACGCTTTTGCTTTGACTAAGGACACACGTCTGTGTGGTGGCCTCTCTGGGTACTAGTTGTGCAGCTTCACCTGGGAGTTTCCTCTAGAACACTATGAACTAGTCAGAATTTTAGAGAGAAGCAGTCTTTATAGATTGTTTTTGTTTAGATCGCCTTATTCTACAGGTTTAGAAATCAAGGCTAAAGGCATGGTGTGCCTAGGATTTACGCAATTGGAGGATGAGCCCAGAAATGGCTTCTCAGTGGGTTGAGTATTAGAAGTACAGACCAGAAATTCCTGAATCAAGTACAGAGATCTAAACAAGTGGGTAAGAGCGCTGGGATGGGAAAGAGGTCAGAGGTGAAGAACCACTGTCCAATTCAGTAGAAGCTTAGTCGACATTTAAGCCCACCCTTTTTACAGGTGAGGAAAGCACCTACGAGACCAGAAACCCACATCACTGCCCAGATGTGGTACCAGAGCCTATAGGCAGGTGCAGGGTGTCTAGTCTGGGGTGGAGACTGGCCCTCCCAGCCTTTGCAGCAGGCAGGACAGGCTGATCAGACATTTGCAAGCTCTGCAGTCTCTCCAGGCCTTGGGACAAAGTCCTGGCAGAGCAAGGCTCACCACAGCTGCAGGCTGGCACACGTCCAAGAAAGATGTTCAAACGGCGACAGCACAAGCCCCACAAGCTCATCCCAGAGCCCTCAGGAGCTGTGAGAAAGGCCTGAGGGAGTCGAGTGGACTGAGGGAATGATACTTTGTAGGTACTGAAGGCAGACTATGTCTAAAGCATGTGGCCAGGGGTAAAGGAGAATGGCTAGCAGTGTGTCCCTGTGAGAAACCTTGTGGTGTCCCAGCACTCCCCATGGAGCCCAGTCTCTATGCGATTCGGACTTCGTTAGAGTCTCCACTAGTGACCACGCAGTTAGGGAGAGGGGACAACAGGACAAAGGGAATAAGGACCTGAGTGGGCCTTGGCCGATGAAGGGAGATGGAGATCATTTTCAACACTTCAACTCGCTGCCAGTGCTGTCAGGGTGGTGACTCGGTAGTAAAGGCATTTGCTACCAGACAATGTCAGCCTAACAGACCTGAGTGAGGGTGAAAGGAGAGAGCAACTCCATAAAGTTGTCCTCACTTCCATACATGCGCTGTGCGTGTGTGACCCTCACCCACATACCACACACACAATAATTTTAAATATTTGCTATGTTTTTAAAGGACCAATATAACACATCTGGGCTAGAAGGATACAAACTAGAATTTTCAGAAGTTCTCTTTGGGCATTCTTGGTTAACAAGATGGAAAGGCTAGGAACTAAGTTATAAAGACGAATGCGTCAGACGCCCTGCTCTCGGTGACTCGGGGGCAGGGGAGGGTATACGATGTCATATAACAGGATACACATCCAGCATGATGGTTCAGAGGAAGGAGCTGAAAACCGGGCGCTTACATGGTACCAGGGGGAGAACGTGTGTGGAAAGGGAATGGCCAGACAAATGCTTGGGTCATGAAGCAGCCTCACTGCCATTCAGGAACTAAGTGGCTGCCTAGGAGGAGGATGGAGGTTGTTGCAGGAGGTGCAGAGAGAAGCCATCAAAGCGGGGAGAGGGTTGAAACAGGCCCAGGCCTGGCAGGCGACTGGGAGCAGGGATTCCTGGCAGCTGGGAATGCAATGGGATGTGCACCTTGGTAAGGCCACTGACGATGTAGACTCCAGGAGAGGAAGCAGGAATGAAAGAGGGAGGGGACAGCTGGTGGCAGGTAAAGCAGGCAGGATGACCCTCAGCTTTCCAGGTTGTGGGAATGTGTGAGGTGACGTCATTAACCAATCAGATGCTTTAGCTGGTGAGAGAAACGGGTTCTGGGAAATGATGGCGATTGGTTGGACACAGCAGCCACTGTTGGGAACTTAGGAGAGGGCGGGCCTAAGACAAATGTTTGAGGGTGTGAGGTAGCAAAAATGTCCTTGAGAGTGGAACTAAAGGGTCACATGTCACGAGGGCAGTCATTCGGCAGACACCTGAGCTTTCTGCCAGTCTAGTGGACAAGATAAAAGGTGGCTGGGTTTAAGCCATTTTTTCAAGATCCTTGTCTAGGAGAGCAGTCTCTTGAGTGAGGAAACCGAAATGACAGATGACCTGGCAGTGGAGGGCACGGCAGAGACAAGTCAATCCCCAGTAACAAGTGGCCTAAGTGTCCTCCACCACACAGGTCCTGTGAGAGCTCACTAAGGACCACGGGCAGTCCACGGGCAGAGGTAGACAGAAGCAGTGGCAATCAACGCTGCAGAGAACGTTCCCCTCTGTTCTTCCGACACCCACATGCTAGCTGGCACTGCCTGCTCAGAGGGAGGGAAAGCAGGAGGCAAACAAGGCCCAACTGCAGGGCTCAGGATCCAGATCAAGCTTGTCCTGTGTGGGGAGAGTGGGCAGAGGGCTGTTTCACTGCTGCCCTGAGAGTTTCACAGTGCAAAGAACCCAGCTGCTGCTCTTTATCAACATTAACTGACAATTAACATGGCCAAAAGGTATTGGAAGTGATGGAAATGGTTTGACAGGCTGATAAATAAGCCTGCCACCATTGTGAAAGGGTCATTCAACAGGCACAATTAGCAGCAGGAATCAGAAGAAATCAAGCCAGGAGATGTTTTTCTCTCCAGGGAGTGGAGACACACACACACACACACACATACCCCTCGAGGTCGTACAGAAGAGTGAAGTAGAAAACCACCAGCTGAGGGGCACCCTGGCTGGAAAGGGACAGGAAGGACCTCACAGGGCTCAGCCTAGCCTTGCCAGATCCCCAAGGGCTTCCAAGAAGGATGTCACTGCTAGCGAAGGTCATGTCAAGAGGCAGGAGGCAGACAGGTCCTCCCTTCTGTCCCGAACATCCTGACACAGGCACAGCCCACGATGGCCTCCAGGAGAGCTGTGCACCGACAGACACTAAGAAGCTATGCACTGCTGCAAGAGTCTGAAGGATCAACACAGCCCACGGTAACAGAAAAGTTAGAGAATTACAGATTGTGGAGCAACCTGGCTCTAGGGCCAAGGGGAGGATATTCCCCAATCACAGAGTGTGTGGTAATTATCAGATTATCTGCCGCATAGTGGCACTCCCTCAGGAGTGGAGACTTCTCAGACTGGGTCTACACACATTTCCTCCCTTAAAGACCGCTGCTGGTTATCATCCAGCAGGAACCAGATGGGTAGAGCTGATGGCACTCACTTTGCATTGGGGTTGAAAAGCAAGTCCTATCAACAGGAACCACGGTGGTGCAGGACACGGTGCTAAGTACTGAGAAGACAAGGGGTGGAGCTGGGGAGCGCAGGGATTTAGTCTCAGGTCTCCTTGAAAAATGAGTCTACTATAGAAGAGCTTTTCACACAGAACAGCTAAGGACATGCGCCTCTGATACTCAGGGACCCCATGACAAAGCCACGCCAGCACAAAGCATCACGGGAATGCACAGTAACCAACGTGTGGTACAAATGGTCTGGCTTGCTCTTTGATCTGGATATTCCGAGGACTGGCTCTTTGAGTAGAGGGATGTACGGCTGACGTGTGCACTCACTAGCAACGGGTATCATGGACCTCCTCATTGTCTAAGCTAGCTTTTTCAAGAATCATTTCGGGAGAACTCTCACCTCCCAAAAACCACTTTCCTGCCACAATAAGTAATGTTTCCCAATCACAGAACTATCCGCCTCCATCTACACGCATGGGGGTAGCTCTTTTTAAAGCCCTGATTTAGATAATTTCATGAACCCATGTGATTCTTATCAGGAATTCACATGGTTAGAGAGCTGTTAACTACTTCTGACCAAGTTTGGTAGACTGACCTGCACAGTGCCAGAGAAAAAAAGAACACAGCTTTAACTACATGAACAGAAGAAATATGGCAAAGATTTCAACTTCATCCGTTTTCAAAGAAGGAGGGAAAAGGTCATTCATCGCATCAAGGCCTATGCAAGCAGTAAGGAACATGAGAAAGTGGCTGACAGGCATCAGTGAGCCCCATGTTTACCACCCAGAGTCCAGGTAGTGCAAGGTACCAGTGAGATGTGTCTACACAGAACACATTTGCCCACTCTTAACACAAGTAAGCAGCAGCCCTGCAGCAGGCCACGCCCCTCCAGCATAAGCGGTGTTCGGTGATGGGGACCCTGGGGGAAACAAATGCGGCGTGGGAAACGAAGAGGCTTCGGAAATCTCAGAAGACAGCACAAGTTAAACAAGGATGAGACCGGAATGGGAAGAGCTGAACTTTGAAAAGCTGATGTCGCAAACAACCACAAAATGGATGAAGTGTTAGAGAAACATCTCACAACTAGAACGGAACTCAGGGAGGGAAAAGAAAATAGCTACCTAGAAGAGCTAACATCTTCATGAGATGTGTCAGAAGATAATCTGTGGAATTTTCTAGAAATATAGATGAGGCTTTTAAAAGTGAACCTGGAGAGCATGGGCATAATGTCTGTTTCATACCCGATGTGGATTTCAGTCGCAAAAAACTCAAGACTATAAGCAGCTGCACCAAGGCAGCATGCGCTGCCTCAGGCCACACCTGCTACCTCACAAGGACATTTTCACTCTTCTGCAAATGCTAACGTTACATATATGTAAAAGCATGATTCAACACCCTTCAGCTGGCAGGTTGCTCTGTCTTAGCATCACTGTATGGCTGCAGAGGATAACTTAAGAATCGAGGAGAAGCCAGTGATGAAAGCATGAGACACTGTCTTTGGAAGAGGCAGAAAGGAATCCATGCCTTGTGCATCACCAGTGGTGGTGTGCAACACACAACACACACACACACAGACACCGAGACAGAGACAGACAGAGACAGACACAATAGAGAGGGAGACAGACAGACAAAGACACAGAACTCTCCTACCATGAGCACAGTTTCGAGCGTGCAGTGTCATTAAGGACAATGACTGAGAAACAGAAGGGTTAGAAAGAACATGTAGAATGACTACATAGAGGACACAGCAGTGAATACAGAAATCAGCCGGAAATGGCCTTTTCCACAGTCAGAGAGAGAATTATCTACATAAAGAGCAGAAATTGCCAGTGCGTGACTCTTCATGCTAGTGCTGGCTGATTAGCAGTTTCAAACATCTTTACAGTTTCCAGAGCTGTCAGCCACAGAGTCAAACAGACAGAAGAGAACAGCGCGAGAAGTCCCACCAGTGACCCAGACATTAACTGAAGAAGGCAGCTACATGCTAGACCAAAATTTCAATTCTCCCTCCGGCTCCCCGAGACGGGTTTTTTCCTGTTAACAGCTTTGGCTGTCCGGGAACTTGCTTCGTAGACCAGACTGGCCTCAACTCAGAGATCCACCTGCCTCTGCCTCCTAAGTGCTGGCCACCAGGTGTGTGCTACCATCCCCCAGTCAAAATTTCCATTTTAATCAAATTTAATCAATTTTTAATCAAAGGGATAACCTATTATACTTGCATGTATCTTATGCTCTCCCAATAGCGCAACTCTACATGGCCTTGGGTAGTAAGCTGAAGCTACGCCAACTTCTCTACTTTAGTCCCAAAGTATCGCCTTTGGACAGACAGATTTAAAAGCACCGTGACTTCGTTGTTTTAGACATTTAAGTTCAAATGCAATTGTAAAACTTCCTGGTTGATACTAATTTTTATTTGTTTGTGTGTATACATACACACAAGTGCACTCATGTGCATATGTATCTCAAACGTTAGAGTATGTGCATGGCGGTCAAAGGCAGTTTGTAACCGTGGGCTCTCTCTTCTACCCTACGGATCCCAGCGACCAAGCATATGTCAGCTCCTCTTCCTGTGGCAGACAATGCTGACGGCTTTGAGAACACACCTTTGTGTACACAGTCAGATTTGGGGCTCTGAAGTCAGCAGACCCTAATTTAAATTTCCCCAAATCATTTGTTCTTGTGTAAAATGGGACTATCATATTTTACAATTTAACTCCAACAATTAAAAGAGATGACGCAGGAATCTGGTATTTTCCATGGGAATTCCAGCTATGACCTTGTGTTCTGAGCTACCTGGGTACATTGGGGTTATTGATGAGACTTACACATTTCCCCACATACTTTTAAAAGTAGAAAGCTTCTTCAGAGTTCTCAATACATAAAATTGTTATAGATTCCCCCTTCTCTTGTCAACTGTAACATTCACCTTTACACGTGTTACAGCTTTCTGAACACCAAACCATTACCAAACTATCCAGCTGACTTGAGTCTTTAGCGAAAGGGAAGGTGCTGTTTGTAACATCTCAATCAATTGATTTTTCCACAATGGACTCCTTTAGTCTCTCGTGGACAAGCAAACAGACTGCCCAACAAAGCACTAAAGACATGTCTCTCTAAAAAGCCTTCCACGCCCTCCACAGAGATGGTTTTACAGCAGACATTCAAGATACATACTGGCCCACATGACTTTTGGTTAGATGGATCATCTAACCCCATACACCGTTCACATGGTTGCACACGACAATAAACAAGAGCGCCGCACAATCTAAACAGTGAGCCTTACGTAGTACCATGATACACAGACCGACTGAAGAATCCACTCTGCAATCTACGAAGTAGACCTGGAGTGTTCACCCAGGTGCTTGTAAGTACTTGACACAGGTTCTAGTTCCACGACAAAATGAGCACATAACGTTTAGAGGACAAGCATAGAGCATGCTCTTGCACACATGGACACACACACCACCTCCACCCTAAACAATAACCTAAAACCTAAAGAAAATATTAGAAAGAACACATGTCAGATCCATTAAGTTGGTGAATATTCTGAGAAATTAAAACAAAACACCTGTTTAGCCGAGAAAAGTAAAATGCTACAAGTGCGTGCTTATTTCAATAAAATTTTTACATGCACTTACTAAGAATGTGAAAACGTAAAAATGTTTATCAGAGATCACTTAACCAGACATGGTGGCACACACCTTTAACCTCAGTACGGAGGAGGCTGAAACAGGAGGATTGCCACCAAAAGTTGAAGACAGCCTGGGCAACATAGTGAACTCAAGGCCAGCCTGGGCTACATAGTAAGATGTGTGTGTGTGTGTGTGTGTGTGTGTGTGTGTGTGTGTGTGTGTGTGTGTGAGAGAGAGAGAGAGAGAGAGAAAGAGAGAAAGATCACTTAGCAATGTTTTAGCCCTCCCTCATCTAAATTAATCTGAATCATAACTACAAAATAAAACTTAAGTAGATGATATAAGAAAAATCTGGTATTTGCTCTGCCATTTAAGCAGGACCATAGAAGAGCAGCCCTGGGACCTTGGGAGAGGGTTGAAGGGGAGAGGCAGGGAGGGGAGCAGAGAAAAATGTAAAACTCAACAAAAATCAATTTAAAAAAAAAAAAGAATAAGAGCAGCCCGGTTAAGCTGCGCCAGGCTCTGAATTAGGGGCAAAGCGCCCAAACAGCCCATACACACCTGGCCTCAGAGCTGGGTCAGTGCAAAAACAATCAACTAACTGCTGAATCCCACTACAGAGAAAGAGTTTCCTCTCCGGGTGGCATTTTACAGCACCCATTTTGACGTGTGGCCTTTGGTTAGAGGACTTCAGGAATTCTATATGAATATATATCTGGGGTCCTACACCTTCTGGGTGGGGGTGAAAGCACAAAGAGTTTTAGAAGCCCTGCCAGGGGCTCTCCCTTCACAATACCAGCCAGAGCAGCACGCAGCAGCAACCCCTTCAATGTATTCATCCAAACTTAAAAGCAAGCATTGCCACCCAGGGTCCCTACCAGCTTTCACTGCCTCCTACCCAACTATCTCGGGGCCACCTGCCACCTCTGCCCCATTCCAATGCTGCTGGCACTTCACTCTGTCTTTTGTACACTTTTTTATGGCTACCCTCATAGCCTGCAGCTATCCCGAGCTGGTACCAGCATTCTCTTTGCCCAGGGCTCTATCAAGTGGCCGGTCGCCACACAGTTTTAAGCCACCACTCTCTTATTTTGATAGTGTGAACAGTAAGATATAAAGGCAATCATGAGGGAAGAGCGCAAAGGTAGGGTGTGTCTCCCTGCAACTAAGTAGGTTTAAGGGGGAGCTTTCTCCTTACCCTGAGGACTTTGTCATGAGCTCTTTCCTCACCCACGCAGAAGACCTCGGCAGACTAGGAAGTCCTATGTACTTAACACGGAGACAAAATCTTTTGTGTAGAAGACAGAGAAGGGAGGGCTACGGCAGGGATAAGCCCTATTCAGTGGCTCTCACCCTTGGATGAACTTCGGAATAAGGCAGGAAGCTTTTGTAGACTACAGATGCTCAAGCTGGCCTCTCAGTGATTCCAATGTCAGTGATTGGCAGGCGATTGGCTCCCCAGGTGATTTCAGTGTGAAGCCAGGCGGAACAGGCTCCAGCTGCTGCTCAACAGCAGGAGAGATGGAGAAGCCTTAGCCAAAAGGTAAGCCAGCCCCAGGACACAGAGCCCGGGACACAGCAGTCCTCCTCAGAGGACAAATCTACAGCCCTGAAAAACAGAAGGGCCGTAAGGCCAGCAGCTCTCCAAAACCTTAAGTCCAGTTCAGGCATTGGTGAGACCGTCTCCTCCGGAGGCGAAGTCTGCAGAGGACAGGAACCGTTTCTCTGACCACAGGGCTCTGGCTAGACCCATCCAGAGAGGCCACATATAATGGAATCTCCCTGGAGTCCAAGAGCATAAACCATCATCACAAGTCAGGTCCCAGAACTCAAGCCCCACAGCCACAGCAGGGGAGACAGCCGAGAGTGGGAAGGCCTGACATCGCCATACCACAGGCAGAGGCTTGGTGCAGGCAATGAGACGTCCAGAAAAGGTAGTCTCACCCTCCCTGCGTGAGAGCAGAACCTATCACTGAGAACAGTTCTGGGGTGCACAGCCCTGCGCCTGAGGTTGGTGGGTAGATCTGAAGGCATCTACCTGTAAAGCCTGAGAAATCTGAGGCTGGAGGGGTGACGTGGGGGGAGGGGTGGGGACTGACACACACTGCCGCAGCTCTCCAGACAGGGTTACTAGGGCTAAGTCTCACACAGGCGGGTCTGTGGGCAGATTTCCATGCCACGTTTGTCTACATTCCCTCTACATTTGGGGGACACCTAACAGCCACAACAGTACCTACAACAGGAGGTAGGAACGGGGGGCATCCTGACCCCGAGAGAATCCGCCCAGCCCACAAACAACAAAGCTAAGGGCAACTAGCAGAGGACCCTCCTAGGCAAAGAAAAGCTTCAAAAGCAAAGACAGTTGAGAAGGGTATTCACATGGGTACGTTCGGGCTCTGCACCAGCATGATTCACCTGGGCCTCGTCCCCACTGCATGCACCTGCAAGGCTCCAATCTCCGACCATGTCATCTCCCTGTCCCGTGCTAACCCTTCCCCCACTACACAGTACGTTTACTGTACTGATCTTCTCACAAAAGCTTCCCTGCTTTTTTGCTCTTCTTCATATATTTATTTAACTTTGTTTCTGCATTTTTCCACTGTTGGGCCATCTTAGTTTTCTTACCTTTGTCTTTTTCACGTGGCAGCATTCTCTCCGCTCCCTTCTTTCGTATGACCTGACTCTTCTCACCTGCCCCTCACCTACCCTTACTTTATTCCACTTCCTTGTCAGAGTCATCATCTCTACGTTTGCCCTGAACAATTTTTACCTTCTCAGCCCCATCTGTGTGGTTTTCTGGTCTACACCCACTGGTAATGATTAGCAGGTTGTAATCAATCCTCAGTCCATTTCTGTGTCTTGCTCAGTTTGCTGCTGGTCCAGCAGTCTGTTCCTCTCTGGGTGGTGCTAGGGATTTACCTTCCATTAGAAGAGAACCAAATAACAGAGAGCTATGTGCACCAAGAGATGTACAAACCATAGGACAGGAACCTAGAGAGCACAAACAAGCACAGAAATGTGACTCCTTTAAGAGATCTCCAACTACTGAATCCAAAGATATAGAAATGAGTAAAATGTAGGAAGATGAAGATTTTGAGACTTTATTTGTAAAAACAAGGAATGACTCCTCCCCCAACATACAAATGAGATGAATAAAGTAACCCAATCATTTCAGGACCCAGAGAAGAAAGTCAGCGATACACATGAGAGAGGGGCAAAATGGATGAGAAAAATAGCAATTTATGAACTTAAAAAGTCAGCAACAAGAAACACAAATTCAGTCAAGAAACTGAGGTTTTTGAAAAAAAAAAAAGGAACAGTGGAATGAAAAACTCAATAAATCCAATAGAAACCAACAGATCAACCAACAGAAAAAGGTTGTCAGGTCTGGAGGAACAGAATGAGTAAACACTTCACCCATACATCAATAATGAAGAGGGGATGATCACAAATCCCAAGAGTCCTGCGATAAGAGCAAGAGAACAAACCTAAGAATCCGTGGCATAGAACAAGAATCTGGGGAAAAACTGAAGTCACAGAAATCTATCCAATAAAATTACAGGCATTTCTGAACTTTGCAAAAAGGAATGGGCATCTAAGCCCCAGAGGAATCTAGAAATCCAAACAGACATGACCGAAGATGAGCCTCTCCATCACACTCCAGTCAAGATGCCAAAAGCACAAAACTAAGAACCAGTATTAAAAAGACTAAGAAAAACAAAAACCAAAATCACCCCAACTCCCTTGGGAAAGCAAACACATCAAAATAACATCGGACATTGCAACAGAAACCCTAAAACTCAGGAAAGCGCTGAGCTCTACTTCAAGTTCTGAAAGTAAATAGCTTTCAGGAGAAATGGTTATATACGGAAAATCTTACCTTCTAAAACTGATAGAGAAATAAGATCATTCCAAGGTAAGCACAAACTAAGGTAGCTCAAGTCCAAGCCAGGACCACGGAAGAGAGTTAAGGAAGGAAGAAAAAGATGAGTGTGTATGTGTATGTATGTGTGTTTTGCATGGTATGTGTATGTGGTCCACGCACTTGAGTCTGCAGATAAGCAAGCACATGTGTACACATAAAGGTAAGTGGTTTCATTCTGGGGGAGGAAAGATCAATAACTGCCAATCAGTGAAGGACTACACCGGGCCACTTTCTCTGTGGGAAGGACAGTGCTTTGCCCTCACTGGAGTAGATACTTATTCTGGTTATGGATTTGCCTCTCCTGCACGTAATGCTTCTGCCAAAACCACCACCTGTGGACTTAGAGAATGTCTGATCCGCTGTCGCGGTATTCTACACGGTATTGCTTCTTACCAGGGAACTCACTTCACAAGGGGAGAAATGAGTGTGACCGCAGGGCCCATGATCGTGGAGTCCACTGGTTTTACCAGGCTCCCCACCATCCTGAAGCAGCTGGCTTGATAGAAACATGGAATTGCCTTCCGAAGAAACAGTTATAGTGTTAATTAAGCGGCGGCAGCCACAACTAATTAACTAGTGTTTGGCAAAGCTGTCAAAAGCATACGTTGGAGAAAAGATTTTTAACATAAGATTTTAGGGGGAATAGGATATCCACATGTGAAGGAATTAAATCCACATCTATCTCTAACTCGGTGCAAAGAAATCAACTCAAAGTTGATAAATGACTTCAGTGTATGATCTGGAATTCTGATTCTGTTAGAGAAAACCACAGGGGACATAGTGCAGGATGCACGAACAGGTGAGCACTTTCTGAAAAGAGTTCAATCAGGACAGAAAACAAGCCAAAGTTTGCTCAGTGGGATTTATAAAGTTAATCAATATCATCTCCGCCACACAAACTGTTGACAGTCTAGATGCTCAAGAATTACAGGAAAGATTCCTTAACATTGCTTTAGACTATCAGACCTTACATCTACAGGATGCTTCTCCGCAAACTACAGTTCGCCACTCCCAGGGGAGGGGGCTTGGGACGGAACTTTCCACCCAAACAAAGCTGGTATCTGGCAGTGTTTAAGAGCAAAGTGCGCTCCCTGGCCAGGGCCTCTCTATCCGTTCCATCCACATCTATCTACTGCTCCATCCTGGTCCTTAGTCTAGCCAGCCACTGCTATCCAGAGGGGTGACTGGTAACAGCTAAGCTACATTTTACTGCCAAACAGACCAGGAAAGCATGGAATGCAGTTTGGAAAGCATTCTATCATAAAAGTTAGAATTTAAGATTCTGGCATATAAAACATTTACTATTTAACCACATAGAAAAACTGCAAGAGCTTGCTGTGCATGGCAGCAAAGGGAACCTACAGACATACAACCCTGCCACCTTGTGGAACATATTCAAAATTACAACCTCTAAGCTAAATCTTTTTAATATACTAAAAAACTTTAATCAAGATAACATTTTAAAACATTAAGTATTGGTGTTGAGGTTCGCCAACCCCCATTAAATTTGTTGTTATTAATGTTTTGTTTAATGAAATAATCTGAGGTCAAACTAAAATTTCTGTAAACAAAGAGGAAACTTGGTGTCTCATGCTGACAATTAAAACAGCCACCACCTGCGCTTAATAAACAGAACCACAATGTCACAGCCACTGGACAGCACCACTGGGCCACTTAAACTATGAAGGAAAATTCCTATAGGATCCTTACTATTTTATAATTAGACTGTAATTAATCCAGACTCTCCAAAGAATCTATTCATTATGTCTTGATATCAAATTGCTAAGAAAGAGTTGGATCTTAAATAATGAATAACAATAGAGAACCATGGCCATTTTCAGAGTACTAGTTGCAGTAATGAATTCTTTAGAAAACAGTCAATGATGGAGCCTCCCTTGACAGGCTGAGGGTTAACAGTGGATCCTGGGAGCTACCAGTTACAGAAATGACAGGACACGGAGCGGCAAGAACTGTAGGTCAAGTGGCTGTGCACGGCTCCGGATGCCCCCGTCTCACATCCTTTCCCAGGCCCCTTTAACAGTCAGCCTTGGAGAGAAGAGAGCCTTAGATCCCAATAGCACTGACAAACCCTTAGGACAGAGCCAATGCACTTCCTCCTTCCAAGGATTTAGTAACCAAACCGGACAGTTTGGGCAGCTAAGAGATAAAAATGCAGTATCCGTTGAAAATGCTAGACTAGGAATTCAATCTTCTGGCGAATATTTTCCCCTTTCAGTCGATGATCATTTCCAAGTGTTTTTCTGCACTGCTTCCTTCTTTACCACAACATTTGTAGAAGTGAAGAGATTGTTACATTGTTCTGTTCTACAGTGTCATTGAAAGAAGCTCAACAAACACCGGCCATCTCCTGCCTGAAGAAGAGAGCTCCTCTCTCCCTACCCTGTGAGTCAGCATTTCTTCCCCGTGAGTCAGCATTTCTCTTCCGGTACAGACCCTCAGACACTCAACACCAAAGGCATATCTGATATCTCTTGCCCTCTCACCCAAGCATACACTCAACAAATACCTAAACAGCAGGTCTTGAGACCCGAAACATGAGGGGCCATAGTTACCCTGCAGATTTGAGCGCAGCAGGGAGCCATGGAGACTTTGGTTTTGTTTTTGTTTTTTGAGACTTTGTTAAGGCACTTCAGAACACGCAGGCAGTTTGACTCACCCTGAAGGAGGGGCTGGACATTCTGCCTTGAACCTTTTTGTCTACTTGTACTATTCCAATTCATTTTCCAAATAAGCTATAAATTTAATCGTATGACTTTGCAAAGTCTGTGTTTACAGCCCCAAAGCCTGCAACTACAGGGGGATTGCTGTAGGACCCAGCCATGACAAGCTCAATAGAGGCCTGAGTCTCAGTATTTTACCCTGGTTCCAAGAAAGACCACAAACTGAAACCACCCAGGCACCACCCAGGAACAGACCATCCAAAGGAAATTCCTAACATTCCAACCTTTGGAGAAAGGATTGCCTGCCAGCACAAACCCATCGCTGTTCACCAGGACACCCCTAGACAGATGTCAGCCAATCAGGGGCCCTGAACCTATGTTGCTACAAAAACCCAACCCCAACTGAGCTTTGGGCTCTCCAATCACCCCAATATGTTGGACACATGGAGAGACTGAGTTTGTAAACTTGTGGAAGAATAAAGGCTCTTTGCTTTTACATACAGGACTTGGTCTCCTAGTTGGTTTTGGGGGGACTCCGTGACTGAGGCATAACAATTGCCTTCAAAAGAGAAAGAAAGCACAGGACAAAATTGTATCAGGGACTGTGATTATGTAAATGACTTCTTCTGGCACTCTTTAAATTAAGATGCCCAGATAGCCTACTAAATGACTATAGGAGAACTCAGGTTCAGTACTAACTGTGGATTCCATAGGCAAACACAGTAGCATCTGAAGCTGAAGGACTTTCCAGAAACAGCCATATGAAGGTTGATCTGCTCTGAGCCCTCCTGTGCCAATCGAGCATCATGTTTACCCTCTAAAGCTTCCAACTCAGCTTCCCAAATTTCTAGATTAAAAAACAGATTAAAAAAAATGGCTTAAGTTTCTCCATCCCTGCAACATGATATACATTCTGCTGGAAAAGCATTTTATTCAGTTGTATCCAGAGAAGCAAAGGTTTCAGTCTAAAACAGATGTGTGTACATAATCCACTATACCACATACCTTGAATGTACAAGTATAAAATGACATGGATATATACATTAAATCACACACATCTGATATCAACACACAAGATAATTTTTTATACTTCATCCAGTATCTTGGGTAGACATTTTACTCAAAAGTTTCAGAATTTTTTATACATTTTAAATGTCCAATTAAGTAAATCCTCATTAAGTCTTTAATAAACATGTTACTTTAAAATTTTTTATTCACTGGAGAGATGGCTCAGAGGTTAAGAGCACTAGCTAGCTCTTCCAGAGGTCCTGAGTTCAATTCCTGGCAACCACAAGGTGGCTAACAACCATCTACAGTGAGATCTGGTGCCCTCTTCTGGGATGCAGGCATATATGCAGGCAGAACACTGTATGCATAATAAAAAAAAAATTAAAAAACAAAACAAAATAAAAAACCTTTAGCCAGGTAGTGGTGGCTTACCCCAGGACTTGGGAGATTGCAGAGGAAGGTGGATCTCTGTGAGTTCAAGCCCAGCCTGGTCTACAGAGCAAGTTCCAGGACAGCTAGGGCTGTTACACAAAGAAACTCAGCCTCGAAAAACTATCAAACAAAAAACTTCTAATTAATTCACTAAATATTTATTGAACATACATTTTATATACTACAAAGCACAAAATGTGGAGTAAAGAGACTAGGAGCTGGTCTAGGAAGCCTCCAACAGTTTCCTGACTTGTACTTCTTCACTCCCAAAATAAGGATAAAAAATATCTGTCTTCTCTCCCTCGCAATTTATGAATGGTCCAGATGAGAAAACCCATGTAAAAGTACTTGTAAAATATTAAGTTACTTCCAGTGTCCGTGATCAGAGAAGTCATAGTAAACAGGGAGGAGCACACACTAGTCAGAACGAGTTCCGTGATCAGAGAAGTCATAGTAAACAGGGAGGAGCACACACTAGTCAGAACGAGTTTCGTGCCACTCACAGTCCTGTGCTTAAAATTATTTCAGTCAGTCATTCACTTAAGGGAGATATTTGTGACTCACAAGCTCTACTAGGTATAACAAGAGTGTCCTTTAAAAGGACCACAGGACCAATGAGAGGCCTCAGTGGGTAAGGGCACCTGCCACCATGCCTCACAACTTGTGCCCTCATCCTAAAACTAATATCCATGGTGAGAAGAGAAAACTGATTCATTTGAGTTATCCTGACCTCCACATGTGAACCACGCCCACCCTGCACAGCAAATAAATAAAAACTACCACAGCAGTTTTTAATGCCTTAAATCGTAGTTGTATACTAAAAATAACAAGTAAAATCTAAATTACTTTAATGATACTTAAAAAAAATCTTTTCATCTGTCTCTAAAATGCTACTAAGCAGAAATTTTCCCACTGGCAACTTCAGAAATGATGTAATATGTGTCTTTTACTCAAACTGATGCTTTTTGTTGCTGTTGTTAAAACAAAGGTCTCAAATAGTTTAGACTGGCCTTGAACTCAGTATATAGCTGAAGATGATCTTAAACTCCTGATCCTCCTGCCTCAGCTTCCTGACTGCTGGGATGACAGCCACCATGCCAATCCTGCTGAATTCTTAATCTGGAGAATTAAGATAAAACTATCGTGAAGTGTTTTAAATTCATCTAGAAGTATAGAATTAGATATGTATATCTGTCAACATTCAAATCAGTTAAAAAGATAGAGATGGTACACTGCTTATTACTGGCCCTTGTTATCTTCAGGAGACTGTGTAGGATACCCCACCCTCTAGCAGACACCAAAATCACAGGACGTTCCAGCCCCTTATAGACAATAATAATGTATATGCGTATACTATGTATAACCTTCCAAATACTTTAAACCAACTCTAGATTATGCACAACACCTGCCACATTGAAAATGATACACAAATAGCTGTGAGCCTCTACTATTTAGGGCACATGTCTGCAATGCAGACACTAACTGCTTCCTTCTGAGAAATTTTTGATGGGAGATTGGTGGAATACACACAGAAGACCACCTGCTACGTACGTAATTCTTAAGTTATTAACAAGGTCAGCCAGCTCTGAAAGTGGTCACAAAAGTTTTGAACATTTCCAAATAACAAGCCTGTTGAAGCACCCGTTTCTAAATGTAATACCAATAGTTAACATCAGGCTAGAGAGATGGCTCAGTGGTTAAAAGCACTGAATGCTCTTCCAGAGGACCAGGGTTCAATTCTCAGCACCCGTGTGGCAGCTCACAACTGTCTGTAACTTCAGTTTTAGGGACTTGACACCCTCACACAGACCCAAACGCGAGTAAAACACCAATGCATACAAAAATTTAAAAATAAATTATATATATAAAGAATAGCTAACATCATTATCCAAATATGGATAAGTTAAGCCAATATGTTCTGACAAAAAGGCTCAGTTATAAAGCTCTTATGTAAACAAACTACTCCTGTAAGAAATTCCCAAAAAAATGTTAATAAAGGAAAAAAAAAACCCTCTAAATTATTTCGTGTTAATTCAGAATGGTTTCAACTGGGGCATCAAATTTAAGAGCTACCCATATTATTCAATTTCTTTTTAGGGTGCCCCACTGGGAGTGGCACACGCCTTTAGTCAAAGCACTAGGGGAGGCAGAGTCAAGCAGATTTCTCTAAGTTTGAGGCCAGTCTGGTCTACATAGCAAGGAGAGCTACAGTAGTGAGAAACCCTGTCTTTAACAGAGAAGAAGGAAGGAAGGGAGGGAGGCAAGACTACAGTGCTGGCTGGCCGGGCTACGTAGAACAGGCCATCCTCAAGCCCCCAGCACCCCCCTCACACACACACACCCCGCGCCTCTGCTTCTAAGGTGTTGGGATCACTCACTGACGGGTACCATCAAGCTAGGGTTTAAGAAAGCATCTCACACAATTCATCTGTCAACTGAAGCAAAAGATTCCTCCTGTCACGATCGCTACACAGTCCTCCAGGTCACTTAAAAGTAGCTCTCAAGATTTCTTAACTAGGAAAAATGACACAAAATGGCTGAACCAGACTCAATGCCGGCCTCCAAGAAGGGCAGAAGCCAACTGCCTTTCCAGGTAAAAATCAGTGCTGGGGAGGGAAGAGCCAATTCCTCCCTTATTAGAGCTGTGGTTGGTACTCACAGCCTCACGGCGGCTTTATCACCAGGTCACGATACAGGTTTCATGTGTAGACACGATGGTGGCTGTCCTCTCTCCCCACTCCCCCTACCCAAGCCCAACTGACACTCCTGGGGGACCAACAAGTGCTTCAGATAAAGGTTCTCAAGTTCCCTCTGTCCCTCAAGGCAGTTTCTACTTAAAGGGGAAGCGACCTAATTTATTTACAATGACACATTACTATAGAAAGATGCCCTAATACATGATACAGTGATGTGGTGTATTTAAAGGGTTTAAAGGGGCACAGGAGACACAAACAGGGTGAGTGTACCTACACATACAAAATTAAAATATAAAAGTAAAACAGAGCACATGATCTAATCTTTAGATATCAAAACAATGTAAAATGTTTTTTGTTAGTTTTAATTACAAATATTAAATTATTACATTTTCCATTGGCTATGTTTTCAAAATTAAAGACTGTCTTTGAGTATAATAATTCTATTATTTGTTTGTGTGTGTGTTTGTGTTTCCTTTAGTTGTAACATTGTCCTGAAGTTAACAACTGTTATGACTTCTGTTGACCTAACCCAAGACCAGGGACAGTTCGGTGGAAGCTTCCCCAGGTCCTGAAACACATCTCTATAGTGAGAAGGAAACTAGCAATCAACAACAACAAAAGGGTTTGGGGATGGAAGGAAGACTTGAAGAGAAAGGGTAACAGGGAATGAGGGGAGGAGTGGAGAGGGAGGAGGAGAAGGGGGGAGGAAGGAAGAAGGGAGGAGCTGAGGGGAGGAAGGAAAAGGAAGGAAGGACCCAGTACCCCAAGTTAACAGATAATTTGCAGCTGCCACCAAAACACAGATCATACACTCACTGAAAATTAATATTCTAACAAAACAGATTCAGAGTCTCCAAAACTAATGGCAACGCGACGCAACGGGAGACCAGGTGTTGGTGTCTACCCAGCCTCCCACCTCAGCAACTGCAGAAGCTGCATGCACACCGTAGAGTCACATGCACAACATATTTCCAAGGACCCAAGGGCAAAAACTACATCAGAATTATGAGAAAACAGAGGCATTAGTTCTACATCAGCTACAGCAGACGAAATATAAATATGTAACATAACATGCTAAAATTGACTCCTGATGATTTTTATCTAAAATTTGTCAATATGCAAAAATAATGATCATGTGATTTTTTTTGGTTTTTCTTTTTTTAAAATTATTTATTTATTTGTTTATTTATTTATTTATTAGGTATACAGTATTCTGTCTGTTTGTATGCCTGCAATCCAGAAGAGGGCACCAGACCTCATTACAGATGGTTGTGAGCCACCATGTGGTTGCTGGGAATTGAACTCAGGACCTTTGGAAGAGCAGGCAATGCTCTTAACCACTGAACCATCTCTCCAGCCCCATTTTTTTGGTTTTTCAAGAGAGGGTTTCTCAATAGTTATAGAGCTTGGAACTCGCTCTATAGCACAGGCTGGCCTTGAACTCACAGAGCTCCGCCTGCCTCTGCTTCCCGAGTGCTGGGATTTTAAGCCGTACGTCACCACGGCTAGGTCTCCACCTTAATTTTTGGAGACACGGTGACTGAGCCTGGAGCTCACCATTGGGACCTGGCTGTCTCCACTCTCAGCACTGCCTCCTCCATCCTTTACGCAGGTTCTGGTGTCTATGTAGCATGCTCTGAGCTGTCCCCTTGCCACATACTCCATTTATAAAAAAGGAAAAAGACCAAGAGTATCCATAAACTACACAACCTGACACACATCAATTATTATGCCTTATGTGCGTACTGCACACCTATCGGCCCAACACTTGGAAGGTTGAGGGGGAAGGATCATAAATTCTAGGCCAGTCTAGACTATAACACACACACACACACAAAGCAAATAATAGAAGGCTTATAATCAAAGACGATCTTTAAAAAATATAGCCAATGGAAAAATGTAATTTTAATATTTAATAATTAAAACTAACACTAAAAAATCAATACCTTAATATTTTCTTATAACATCTTACTAAGAAATTAATCCTCATTAACTGATCAATGTAAAAAAAGTTAAGATTATATGTATTTTCTCAGAGGGAGCATAAAAATAACATCACTGAAAAATATAAGACTTTGTTTTATTCCTGAAATATCAGACAACCCCTCATGTAGAATAATGGCTTCTGTGTATCTCTGGGCAGGAAATGTGTAACTCTTCCTGCAACATGTGCCCTGCTATGCTGACCCTTCTAGTAGGGAGCTTTTCAGGAACTGAGGCCCGCTGAGTCTCCCAGCAGGAAGTTCCTGTCCTTCCAGACACCATTCCCAGGAGAACTGACTCTGCACATTCATCCTGACACCCCCACACTGCAGATACCCACAGGGAACGCGGGCATGATTCGGTTTTCATCCCCATGCCTAACCGTGTAGTCCTTGGACATCTGATGTTCTGAAGAGAAACAGCCAACCATAGAGACTGTGAGAAGTATCCATCCTATTTTCAAAACCAAGTGTTTATGTAAATGGTAAAAGAATTTCATCCAGGCATTTCTACACAGTTTAAACAGCTAAAGCTCGTACTCTCCTGTAGACGCCAGGAGATGCTGCAGTCTCAAGTCTTCAGAAATAATAAAGTTCATTGCCATTTCAAATGTTTTCTACAGGAAAAACAGACTTGTAGCACGTTAACACTATTGACCTTGCTTCAAAAACATCAAAGTCCTTAAAACATAAGGTGTTTAATTTGTATTTTCCAGGCAGGAAAAAAAAAAAAGGCAAGGGAGACTAGTATGGTGAAATTCTAAGGCACAAAGGAATAATTTTTGAACCAGTAGCCTAATGGATTATTGAATTTTTTTCTTGCATTTTTAGTGTATACCAATTCTTTATATAATGAAAATAAGTTAGTTTGGGCACTTAGGAGGAAGAGATGTGAGAATTGGAGAGTTTGAGGCCAACCTAGGGTACACAGTGAGACCTTGAAGACGGGGAAGGAAAGAGAGGCAGAGGAGAGAGGCAGGAGGGAGAGGAGGTGGTAGACACAGGAGAGAGAGAGAGAGAGAGAGAGAGAGAGAGAGAGAGAGAGAGAGAGAGAGAGAGAGAGAATGGACACGGAGAAGGAGAGGTGGAGGGAAAAGGAACAGCAACAGAAGGAAGAGGAGAGGGAGAAGAAGAAGGGGGAGAGAAGGGGGGAGGAGGTAGACATAGAGGAGAAAGGGAGAAGGGACATGGAGAGGAAGGAGAGGAGGGAAGAAGAGCAGGAGAGGAAGGAGGGGGTGGGAGGAGGGCAAGGAAGAGGTAGGCAACCCACCAGAGTCAGAGAAGCCGCAAGTGACTAGGAAGGGACGAGTAACTACCAGCACACTACCTTTGCCCCATTAAGTGCTGCAGATATCTTTACCCTGAGAAAGTCCGTTCATCTGTAATAGGCATTAAGAAGGCGAGTACACACTCTCTCCTCCCCATGTATTACAGGGAAGCTGCTTAAACAGGAAAGTAAACAACTCAAAATAGCTCTAGGAAGTCCCTGAAACTAACCAGATTCATTAGGCCTTTCCCTGCCAGAGTGAGCAAAAAAGCAGAGTCCTCAACAGAAGAGCTAATGCAAGTTTCAAAGACCTGGGGCAAGCCAAGCCAGGACACCAGCTGCCTGAAAGAAGCAGAAACCAGCCCAGCTGCTGAAGCGGTTTACACCAACAGAGGCCCCTGAGAAGGACACTCTCCCGCCTGTGGAGCCACCTGCAAGTTGCGCAGGTGCAGTGTGCTCCGGGTTCCCAGCTTTGTGGGCTGTCACCCGTGCTGGGGTGGGGTTTGGTGCAGCTGCCTATGAGTGGTTTATGCTCCTGTGAGTAATCCCTCACCCATGTTCCTGTAAGTTCCTTCAAAATTCACTGGGTCACCAAGTTTGATTTTTTTGTGGTATCCGCACTTTGATCTGTCACAGGGAGGATTTCATCCTCCAGACAACTCACAAAAATGAGCTTCTAAGGCTAGCAGTCACCCCAAGGCAGAGCCCAGATGCATGCCCCCTGCCAAAACACCCTCTGTGCTGAAAGAATGTTGATAATCTGAAGGTGCACACGGACATTCTAGGTCTCACTGTTAGAAAGGGATCAGTTTCTGCAATTGGGATATATTTATTGAAATGTTAAATGCTGGATATGAAGAACAAATAGAAATGATGACAGTATGTTGTAGGAGGGAGGAGGCCGTTCTTCCTTTCGTTCCCAGCTGCTCAACCCCAAAATAACCACTCAGAAACTCTATTATTTAAATCACTACTTGGCCAATCACTTAAGCGTATTGCTAGCTAACTCTTATATCTCTGGTTAACCTATTTCTATTATTTTATATTTTTTTATATTTTACCACGAGGCTTATGGCCTACTGGCAAGGTTTCAGCTGGCAGCTCGCATCTTTCCCCTCTGGCAGCTACATGGTGTCTTGTGACTCTGCCTACTCTCTCTATATATATTTTTTTCAGCCTGGCTATGTTCTGCTAAGCCATTGGCCAAAAGCAGCTTCTTTATTAACCAATAAAAGCAACACATACAATATACAGAAGGACTTCCCACACCATTTCCCCTTTTCTGTTTAAATGAAAAGGAAGGTTTTAACTTTAGCTTATTAAAATTACATGTGGTAACAACAGATATTAAGCACTAATTAGTTACAATATTTATAACTACTTTATCTTTTATTATAACTAAGGAAAACTATAATTATAACTATCTATCTTCAACTCCATCAAAGACCCCAGAAGGATACAATATTACCTAAGTAAACAGGAAGTGCACTGTAAGCAACTTTCAAAACTCTAGAATTGACAGAGACATCTCGCTGCCTGGACAGTCACTCAAAGTTCTTCTGTAACACTGGGGCATCCATCTTCAACCTACAGGCCCATAGTATCCAGCAGACTTTTCCATGAAGCAGGAAATTTCAAAGACAGTATGCTGGGAGAAAGAAGGCAGAGTCTGGAGAAGCCATGTAGCTCTGCCAGAGACAGACGCCGGACTGAACCTTGCCGGTAAGCCACAGCCACGTGGCGACACACAGATGAACAGAAATGGGTTAAATTAAGATGTAAAAGCTAGCCTGTAAGAAGCTAGAGCTAAGAGGCCAAGCAGTGATTTCATTAATAGTTTCTGTGTGATTATTTCAAGTCTGGACAATTGGGAAAGAACAAGTGGGTTCCAACAACAAATGTTTATAGCAGCTAACATTTACTGAGTGCTCACTGAAGCAGGCTGAGCATGGCGGCACAACCCTAGAACTTCAGGAGTTCAAGGCCTCCCTCTACTATGTAGCATGTTTGTGGCCAGCCCTGCCTGAAACCCTATCTAAAAACAAAAGTCTAAAGTGCCAGATATTGGCTAAGTGCTTTAAGTGGATTTCATTAATATCTCATAATAATCCTAAGAAGTACCAGGCAGTGGTGGTGCACGCTTTTAATCCCAGCACTCAGGAGGGTCTCTGTGAGTTTGAGGCCAGCCTGGGCTACAGAGTGAGTTCCAGGACAGGTTCCAAAATTATATAGAGAAACTCTGTCTCAAAAAACCAATAATAATAATAATCCTAAGAACAGAAAATGTGAGAACAGATAACAAATATTAATAATGACAATAAGTTATAGCAATTATTATTGATGTTCTCCTTTCATTTACAGGTGACAAAAACTGAGGCCCAGAGAAGTTAAGGCTGGTGGTTTCAAGGCCACAAATGCGATCACTGGAAAAGCCAGTGCCTCAGCTTAGGAGGGGAGTTGGCTCAGTGGGTAAAGGCACACACCATGCAAGCCTGAAGACCTGAACTGATACCTGGAGACCTCAATGAGGAGAGAGAACCTACTCCCACCATCTAATACTCCACACACCCTAAATAATAAATAAGATCAATAAAACTCAAGGGCCTGACTTTTAAACTTACACTCTTACTTAGTGTAATGTATGAAATTATTTTTGTATATCCTTTCTATTAAGAAATTAAATTCCAAAACAATAAAAATAACAACTATAGCTTTAGACACAATTTTCCCCATAATTGCCTATGCACTCAGTACTGGGTAGCTCTGGACACCCAGTCATCCATTTAATAACAAGTAGCACACTGACACAAATAAAATTATAAAATGTGTTAAGAAATACAAGAAACATAATGTAGCAACACGAGAAGTTAAAAAAAAAAGACTAGAACAGGCTGATGAAATTTTACATAAATCATACATTAAGATACTGAGATTCAGTTAGCCGGAGAATTTGAGATTATTCCTATAAACCAAAATATATAGAAGGACCTGGAAATATTAATTTTGGGAAGTATGAAAAGGCACTGCCAAATTAAATCAAGAAACTCAGAATAGCCTTGCTCAACCTCAATTTTAATCCAGTAGTCTTTGTTAGAACGATCAGTTAGCATAGTCTCAAACAAGAGTGCTGTGGAAAATTAACATTACCAGTTATTTATAAAGTTATCAAGAACAGTCCTTTGACGACTATGAAGCCAGAGCTTCAAATACTGGCCACCCTTGAACAGACACTGTCATTAGGGTAGCCAAAAACCTAGATTCCACAGAGTAGCGGCTAAATGAAAAACCCCACAGCAGTGTGCCAATTTTGAAAGGAGTATTCAGAAAAAACTTCCAGTGTACACAAAAAGTAATTATTCCTACTGAACAGTAGATGGCGCCAACACACCACCTCCTTCACAGTATTTTCCTATATAAAACCCAGGCTACCTAATTATTTTATTTATGTGAGTTCATAATTTAATTTCTGACATCACTTTTATTATTCTGAACGTATAGGCATTCTATAAACAAATCTTAGCTATTTTTATAAATGCATTGCTTTTAATATAAAATAAACTTAGGAAATGTTAATTAAGAAATATGCTGCCACAAAACTTAGTTAAAAAAAAGACTAGAGTAGAATGACATCTATGTATGATAAGTCCAAAATGATACCAAACCTTGTTAATTTAAAGCTTACTTTTAAAATTCATATATAGAGTAAAACAGAAACTAAAAAGAGACTATGAAGAAAATAAAAGCCAATAAGTATCCTCAAAGTCTGAAAATACTGCCACCAATTACAGAAATGTTAAAATCTTCTTTTAAACTTGAGTGTCTACAATAAGAATTTCATTTCTATATGTGATCATGCTAAATATGCTAATTTTCAAGAGGCAAACTAGAGAGCACAGTCCTTTGTTCCCTTCCCCAACTAACCCATCCAGACCGCTTCCTGGATGCCAATAATGTCTCTGAATGCAGCAGTGGATGGTACTTTAACTGGTCTGCGACAGGAGATGGGCCTAACCGTTTATTTCCTGTTAAATTAGTCTCGGATGGCGACTGAGTTTTGGGAATGTGGCTAGTGACAGAAATGGTTAAACCTGTAGCTAATAATCATGACAAACAGAACGAAGTATGTATAGCATAAAGTAACTACCCACGGTTTTAAAAGTTTCTCCGAGTGTAGGTTGCTGCCCCCCCGCCACGGAATAATGGCACGTGGCAGTGCTGGGTGAGGGGCTTCCTCACGTGGGACGTTAAGGCAACAGAGGTCTGTTTGCCAGGGGAATCTGACTTGTAGTTACAGACAGCACACAACTGTTTTATCTCAGGAGTTACATACAATAGCAATAGGGAGTCACTAGCTCTCAAACTCAAGTTCTATACCACGGAAGGAAGGGGACAGGAGTGAAAGGGGAGGTGGGTGCTGCGCAGCTGAGCTCCTTCTGGGTCCTCCACACACAGCAGAGGTAACAAGGAGCAGACAGCATAGCTCCTCTTATCTGGACCTCAGCCAAGACGACCGACAGAAAATATGATTTTAGAAGAATGGGAAGGAACCGCCTGTTTGTCATCAAGAAAAAGCATGATACATGTTTTCTGGAAAAAGATGAGTGCTAATATAAGCAGAGACCAAAAGTTAACCCGTCCCTCACCTCTCCCCCATCCCCATTCCTGCTTAAACCTTTAGCTCTCAATATCCTGCCAATTTCAAAGAAGCCTTCTGAAACCCCACTAGTTGGTAACCTGATTTAAAATAAAATCTTCCTTTTTTAAACAGGAAAATTTGAGCAGAAGTTCCCATATTAGTAAATACTGCTCCTAGGACTTGAGTTATTGAACGAACATCTCAGTGCCAGGCAGGTATTACCTAACAGTTATTGGTCAGACGGGTCCCAGGGCACCCAAAGTAACACAGGCTATCTCCACTGGACCACACACTCTGGTTACAGGACATAGGACATCACTCTTGACCTGCCCAGTCATGTTCTGGTGACTTAACTTTCACAGTGCTGTAAGGTGCTAGGCAGGCTGCTGGGGAGAGAGAACATCGGTGCTCTCAATTTGGTGCTGGACCCTCAGGCTGCGGTAGCCACCCGCCAGGAAGATGTAGCCAATGTTGGAGTAGGGGCAAGACGGATCTTTTGACTGGCTTCTGAGCCCTGCTCTACAGGAGGCAATTCATACCTGATACTGTAAACCTAGGGAAGTCACAGAAGAGGAAGAACCTATGGCTGTTTCGGGGGTTTTTGTTTGTTGGTTGGTTTTTTTTCTAAATGGTCACTTCACCGGACTGCCATCTAAATGTGCCTGTCCATTGACTGGTTTGCTCCCGACCCTGGTCTGGGAAGCTTCTGATTGCAGAGGGTGGCGGCTAAGGCGCAGACTCTTTGCCGCACTGCCCTTGAAAGTGCCAGTCAGAGGCGACTGCGAGCGCTCAGTCACGGATGGGACATCTATTCCTGCCACGGATCAGAGAACACCGTGGGAAAGGGGGCGAAAAGAACGCAAGAACCGGAGGGCAGGCAGGAGTCCTCGAGACACGGACAGCTGTTGTACATCTGAACTTACAGGACTACCTGCACGTGTATTAAACTGTAAGGCCCATGGGGAAACAAGGTTTCTTCGTGTGTGTGCGTGTGCGTGTGTGTGTGTGTGTGTGCGGCCACGCCGGGGGGGGGGGGGTGCGTGCGCATGCGTATCTTCTCTTAAAAACTTATTAGGTCTATTTGCAGGAGGGAAATTCTTCCAGATTAAAACAAAGAGAACCACAAAGAGATCAAGCCAATATGAAGTCCACTGTGAAGGGGGAGGGGCTCCCAAGGCCGCACTCAGCCTGGGGGGCAACTACTGACAATGATGGCTGTTAAAGGAGGGAGAGTCACTTTTCTCTAGAGCATGGTCATTGGCGGGTACCCCCATTCTCCAGAGGATGACCCCACACCTATGTACACAGGGAGGGCACTAACTGGACTCGGTGGGTTTAAGAAATATGTTAACAAATTAAAAACTATAAAACGACAACATGAAACTCAGAGGAACATGTGGAGGGATCCTGGGGAGAACCCACGTGAAGGGTGGATATGGTCTAGATGCACTGACACGCATACACTTGTATGAAAGTTCCAAACAACTTACCATGTGCAAGAGAGGTGACTGAGCTTAGAGTCACAGCCCTGTCCCCACCAGACAGCCACTATGTGCATGTGGAAAGCTTAGAGTCACAGCCCTGTCCCCGCCAGACAGCCACTATGTGCATGTGGAAAGCTCAAGCTATCTCAGTCTTCAGCGTTTAGTAATTCTACCAGCACTCTACAAATATTCCAGAGACTACCGAGTGCTCTTCTAGTTTAAAAAGAGAGAGAGAGAAAACTTTAAAGCTGTACATAGCGATTATTAGATTTCTGATCACTTTTCCTAAAAGACATCTCAAAAACATCCTGCTGCTTCAGAGAGAATAGCTAATGAGGGCGACTTTCAGAGCCAGAGTTGGGGACCTGAGTATTTTGAGAGCTGGAGTGGAACGGGTAGGCACAAAATGAAACCCACCTGCTATTTGACACTCGCTGCAGAAACCCAAAACATTTCATTAAGAAAGTAAGCAAACTCGCCGGGCAGTGGTGGCGCACGCTTTTAATCCCAGCACTGGGGAGACAGAGGCAGGTGGATCTCTGTGAGTTTGAAGCCAGCCTGGTCTACAGAGAGCGGTTCAGGACCGGCTCCAAAGCTAGAGAAACCCTGTCTCAAAAAACAAAACAAAAAAGGGGGGAGGGGACAAACTCAACTAGACAGGTACGAATTAGAAGGAACAGTGGACATATAATTGGTATAAAGGAAAATCCAAATATGCATAGGTAAGATCAGATTTGGGAAATTATTAAATACAAATTTAAAATTTCAGGACAATAGTTCACGTTAATTATGAGGAATGGAAAAGGCAGTAATTAGTGTTAATTTAAGGGATTTGGTTTTGTTTTCCTTTGCAAGTTGGCGGTTTTAGGATAATTTTAGATTTTTAAAGTTGACAATACAAAAGGTATGAATTAAAAGAAACATCAATGTAGCACAGAACTCCTGAACCAAGGAAGGGGGTAAAAGAATAGATAAATACATAAAAACAAAACAAAACAAACCCTGAGTCTACAACAATAATAAAGCAAGAACTTGGAAGCATGTACTACAAAAGACCAGGACAGACAGGAAACAAGGAGATGAAAGTTCAGCCCAATAATCACCTAACGAACCAAGCTCACCAGGGAAGGGCACGGAACTGCCAACCATGGAAAGCAGGGAGAGGTATTATTAGCCGTATAGTGGTGTAGGAGGGTCTTCTGTTTGTATATTGTCCTCATTGGTTAAATAAAGAAAACTGCCTTGGCCTTTTGGTAGGACAGCCCTTAGGTGGGTGGAGTAGAGAGAAGGGAATGCTGTGAGAGAGAAGGCAGTGGAGCAGACGCCATGCTTCTCCAGCACAAGATGGACACTGGTTAGACTCATGCCGGTAAGCCACAACTCAAGTGGCGATACACATTAATGGAGATGGGCTAAAATAATATGTGAGAGTTAGCCAATAAGGGGCTAGGGCTAATGGGCCAGGCAGTATTTAAATGAATAGTTTCCGTGTAATTATTTCGGGTACACACCTGGAGCCGGATGGCACAAGGGGCCTGGCGCCGGGAACGCAGCCCGAGCCCCTCATTGCAACAGTATAGCCTAGAAAGGTTGCAGTAGCCTTGCAAACACAAAACAGACCCAGGAGAAGGGCATTCCCGGGTAGAGAGACATGACCCAACAGGTTCAACATAAGAGAATCCTAAACTTTTGCAGACACCGAGCCTATATAATGTATGGAGCAGAGGAGGAATGTGTTAAATTGGTCCCCTTGTGACTGTCAAGTCACTTGGACCCTATCAACCGCAACACTGAAGATTTAACAAAGCGACTTAAAGCTTGAGTGAATGCACACAGAGAAATCTCAACCTGAAAATTACAGAAGGCATGCCCCTTGCAAGCGCCTGGCAAAAATCCACACAAAGGCCTCCTGAGATAAACCATAAAGCCAAACAAATTTCAAAGAATGAATTCAAAAACCAAGTTTGAGGGCTGGAGAGATGGCTTAGAGCACTGGCTGCTCTGCAGAGGACCTGGGTTGGGTTCCCAGCACCTACATGGCAGTTTGTGACAGCCTGTGGCTTCAGTCCTGTGGACCAACACTCCTTCTAGTCTCCCCAGGCGTCAGGCACGTGCGCACCCCCCCCCACACACACACACAGGCAAAACATGTATATTCATAAAATAAAAATAAATCTTTAAAATACTTCCAAAAAAGATAAAAGCTGCAATTGGGAGTAGTGGTACACACCCTTAATCCCAGCTTTAGGGAGGCAGAGGCAGATAAGTCTGTGTGACTTCGAGGCCAGCCTGGTCTACACAGCAAGTTCCAGGACAGCCAGGGTTACATAGAGAGTTTACAGACTAACACACAATTAATGAATAATTCACAAACATATTGAAAACTGCACTTTGTATTTCTAAATATTTGTGGTTAAAACCAAATTACAAACATACAAACTTAAAACATTTAAAATGAAAATTCAGACTTGTATATTATATAATGACTTAGAAGAGATTTTTTTAAAAAAATTTATCTGTTTTATGTGCATTGGTGTGAAGGTGTCAGATGCCCTGGTACTGGAGTTAGAAACAGTTGTGAGCTGCCATGTGGGTGCTGGAAACTGAACCCGGGTCCTCTGGAAGAACAGCCGATGCTCCTAACCACTGAGCCATCTCTCCAGCCCAGAAGAAATTCTATAGCCTTTAAACACATCCTAAGAGAGCGTGAAGTGTAATGGGCTAACTTTTCAGCTGAATTCACTAGAAAAGGAACAGCAATAAACAAATGCCAAGCGATGGAGATAAGATGTATTTTTTAAAGTGAGCTTTTAGAACAAGATATAATGTTTTCAAGTCAAATTCGGCTTTTTGAAAATACTAATACAAAAAAGCAGTTAGCAGAGGCTGGGAGGAAAGGGCACACGACAGGGAGCGGCTGAGCAAAGAGCTCAGTGGTAGCCAGACAGGAGAAGTGGGTTCAACACAATAGACTGTGTATGTCCAGAAAGCCCAAGGGAAGGACTTGGAGTATCTGAACCACAAGGAAAGGATAAATGCTTGGGGAAAGAGACAGGCGCACCCTGAATATTACTCACGGTACACCTACCTGTACTGAAACATCGTCTGGTATCACACAGACATGTAACTTGCCAGGCGGTGGTGGCACACACCTTCAATCCCAGCACTCAGGAGGCGGAGGCAGGGTGAGTTCGAGGCCAGCCTGGTCTACAAGAGCTAGTTCCAGGAAGGCTCCAAAGAAAGAAAGGTCGATTTCCTGAAACATTTAATGAAGAAACTGAAAAGCAAAAACAAATACCTGGGGAAATATATCTATGGAAGGAAAATATAGATCATATAGAAAAATGATTATAAACTTGAGGACACATAGGACCTACAGGCAGGAGGCCACATGCCCAACTCTGATAACTGCCCAAAAAAAAACGACACTGCTATAAACGCCATCCAGAGATGTTACACGCGGAGAAAGACTTTGTTTTAAGCTAAAACTTATTTTAAGAAGCTAGTAAATCCTTGAGAAAAATAATCAGAAATGCACAATTTAAGAACACCATAAGCTGGTTGCCTTTTATGAACAGTGGCAAAATCCCTTAAAAAAAAAAAAAAAAAACCTAAATCTAGGATCCAGGCAAGACTGACTCAGTAGGTGGATGGGTGGATGCTTGTCACACAAGCCTCTGACCTGAGCCTGATTCCCAGGACCCACATAAAGGTGGAAGGGGGAACTGCCCCTGCTTGCTGCGCTCTGACCACCACATGCACACCAAGGTGTGAGTGCTTTGCCCCAGCCCTCACACACAATAGTAGGAAATAACAGCAAAACTAGAAGTACATGATGCCACGACTGTGTTGGGTTTATAGCATTACTGGAGTGCCTTGGGTTTACAGCATTACTGGAGTGCCTCTACACTATAAACTCTATATATCGCATCAGATCGACAAAAGAAACAGACAACAGGAAGCAGAAATTACCCCCAAGAAATAAAAAGTGGAGGTTGGGTGGTATACACCTGTAATCCCAGAACTCAGGAAACTGAGGGAGGAGTGCTGGGACTCAAGACTACCTAGTGAGAACCTGTCCAGGGAAACCAAAACTGGGCTGGTGAGGTGGCTGGGTGGGCAGAGGCACTTCCCAGCCAGGCTGATGACCTGGGTTTGATCCTGGGACCCACGTGTAGAAGGCGAGAGCTAACTTCTATCAATTGTTTTCTGACCTCCACACGTGCCTCATGGCACCTATGTGCCCGCACACACAAAAAGAAGCAAATGAGATGATGATGAAGAGGAGGATAATAACCTTTTAAAAATTCAAAACCAAAAATAACAAAAATTCAATATGATAGTCTTAGGAATAAGTCTAATAAACTTTACAAAAAAGATTAAGAACACAGATGATAGTTACCAAAACCCACAGAGCAAATTCTTCATAATGTACAAGTATCAGAAGTATCTGTTTCAAAATTAATAAAAGTATACAAGTATGATTGCCCTTGTCTTTTCTTTTGGTTTTTGATTTTTTTTTTTTTTTTCTAGACAAGGTGTCCTCATTAAGTAGCTGTCCTGGAACTCACTCTGTAGACCGGACTGGCCTAGAACTCAGAGATCCGCCTGCCTCTGTCTCCCCAGTGCTGGGATTAAAGGTGTGTGCCACCACCGCCTGGATCATCCTTTTCATTTTTAATATGACATGTGTCTTTTTATTGGCATTTATTTTACATAAGTCAGGTTCACAGCATAAAAACAGAAAGAATGAAAGCTACATGGGAAACAAAGCTCCCTCTCAAATCCTGGGACAGTCCATAACCAAAAATCATATGCAAATATTTATTATAATCAGCAGGAAGGCACAACAAGGGGCATATGTGCTCTAAAAACAGCAACCCCGGTAAAGCTGAGCTTCAGAGGGACACCATTTACAAAAGTAAGACGGCAAACGAGCTGAAACATATGCGACTTCACTAACTATATTAAAGAGAACCAAATCCACGGTGGGGGCAAATTCATAAACCCCAACTTCACTAACTATATATTTTTTTTAAGATTTATTTATTATGTGTACAGCATTCCTTCCATGTATGCCTGCATGCCAGAAGGGGGCACCAGGTCTCATTATAGATGGCTGTGAGCCACCATGTGGTTGCTGGGAATTGAACTCAGGACCTCTGGAAGAGCAGTCAGTGCTCTTAACCTCTGAGCCATCTCTCCAGCCCCCACTAACTATATTAAAGAGAACCAAATCAACGGTAAGAGGCAAATTCATAAACCCCAAAATTAATCTCAAAATGATTTTATGAACTATCACAAAATTTACAGGGAGGGCTATAGGCATATCAAAGAGTTCCACAGTAGCTCAGAATGGACTATAACAAAGGTTTATTTATTTGAGGATAAGCTCACAGTAAAGGTGGCGATTCACAGTCCTCTGTGTATGCTATCAATATGCTTTATTACCATTGGATAATAAAGAAGCTGCTTTGGCCTATGGCATGGCAGAATATAGCAAGGCGGGAAATCCAAGCAGAGATAGGAGCAGAGATAGCAGGGAAGAAGGCAGAGTCAGGGAGACGCCATGTAGACACCCAAGAAGCAAGATGTAAAGTAACAAACCATGAGCCTCGTGGTAAAATATGAGATAACAGAAATGGATTAATTTAAGATGTAAGAGCTAGCTAGGAATAGCCTGAGCTAGGCTAAACAGTGTTGTAATTAATATAGTTTTTGCGTGATTATTCGGGTCCGGGTGGCCAGGAAACGTAGGTGCAGTCTCTGTTTACAGAGGGCCATAGAAATGGCTCACTGGGTAAAAGGCACTTGCCACAAAACGTGAAGACCTGACTTCAACCCCAAGACTCATGGTAGAGAGAACTGACTCCCCCAAATCATGCTCTGAGTTCCACGAGTGCACTGTGGCATGAGCACACATACGCACAAGCGCACACACACACGAACCACACACATGGACGCACTCAAATAAGCTAAAAATTACAGAACTGCAAAGACCACAGTAGTCAAAGCATCGAGGAAAAAAGTGGACTCAACTCCCCACCCCCAGACATGAAAATGTTTAACAAACAATAATATACTAAAAGCACAGAATGATGAATCAAGCCACATATACATGGACTTATGATAAAGGCAACAGTAGGGAGAGAAGGATGTGTGGCCCTCCTAGTAATGATGTGGTGGACATGGCATGGGCATTTGTAGCACATCCCAGAGCTCATCTCAGGGATGCCTAAAACCAATAAGAAAAAAAAAAACAAAAACGACCCGGTAGTAAATGAGCAGGCTATAAAAAATAATACCTGCAAATATGGCACCTGTCTCACCTGTCTTAATTCTATCTGGGCTTAAATTCCATTGGTCGTAGGGAATCCAATTTAAAACCACTACATCACCCACCAACACAGTTAAACATAGAAATACTCTCAAGAGGGTTTAAGCTTTAATGACGGGTGGAAACAGAGCCGAACATGCTACACACGCCCAGCAGAGGGAAACAGGTACAGCGATGTCTAGCAAAGATGAACACACATGAAACAACCTAAATGTCTATAGAGAAGACAAACACAAACAGAAAATCATGAACGATAGTGCACTCCCAGTATACAGCGGTGGGAATGAACAAACTTGTACGAATCTCAGCAACAGGAATGACGCTCACATACGATTCGGCAAGAACAAGTAGAGAGAGAAGGATGGGCCACACAGTAATCTCATGTAAGGTTCAGAGCAGACAATCCATAAGAAATAGGAAAAGGAGTTTCACAGGAGACACACAATGGCTCGCACACATAAGAAAGCACTTAACCACAAAACCACAAACATCTAATATTTACATGATCTGAGCAGTTGGACGACGCCCAATGCTGGCAACAGCAGCAGTCAGTGGGGTTATTTAATGTGTTACTGGTGAGTGGTAAATCAGGACAACCTATGGAAATCAACTTGTCATCGTCCAGCCAAGCTGAGAGAGTACTTCCCGCCATCCGCTACTCCGCTCCGCCGCAAACACTGAGTCTCATGCCATAGAAATGTTTACAGGAGCGGTGCTCACCCAGGGCAGAGGGAGACCTGGAAACGAGTCATATTCGAAGGCCAGCGAGAGAAGAATGGACACCTGTGCAGTTGCCACACAGCTAAGTCTGTGTATTCACAGAGGGCTACAGAGGCACACGGGACACGAGCGAAAACTGAACGAGATGCTGTATAGAGTCCTACTCTTACAAAGCTCCCAAACCAGTGTAAGCATCACAGGGACAAGCACAGACAGATAGGCTGTGGGGGGGGGGGTCTCCATTGTTAGGAAACAAGAATCTAGCTCTCCCCACCCAAACAAAAAGCCTGTAGCAGCTGCCTCCAGAAGGAAGCAGAGTGCGCTACAGGGATGCAATGGAATGCTGAAGACCCCGCCGTGTCTTAACGTTGTTATGTCAGACAATAGATTCACAACAGTTTTTACTTGTGTCTCACGTAATTGTTATATAGTTAGTTGGCATAAATCTCAAAACAAATGAACAAAAACCCTTTAAAACTACAGATACAAGTACTCATATTTCCTCTGAAAATTGTTCACGAGATCTGCTGCCCTCGTAGTCCAGTCCATATGGTGAGTTGGCCATCCACCCCATTCTTCGTCTCTCCATTAAATTATTTCTAAGGGGAGAAAAAGAGCCCCCCACAAAGGCTGGAGCTGAGGAAGGGACCACAGCTAGGGACTGAGCATGACGAAAGCGCTTAGCCAGGAGAAAAGCGGCACTGACAGCACAGTGCCACACTGGGTACTATCAGACTGCGCAGCTTACTTAAATGGTTGCTCTAAGTTGAATTTCACCTCAGTCTAAAAAAAGAAAGCAAAAAGAAAAAAAAAAAGAATATATGGCCTAAATTTTAAAACATGACCCTCAGGGTCTTTCTGTTTTTGTCTCCATCTCCCCTCCAACCCCCTCTGGAAAGTCAGAGTCGACTCTCCCTCGACTTTAGAACGAGATTCCTTTTTTCCTGTGGCTTCCCTGCCTCCATCAGTCATTAGTGAACTACAATTTCTAACTTTCCCAGGTAATCTAATTACCGAGGGTACTGTGCCCCACATTTAATCCCTTTTCCAGGTTGCTGGCACACCCATCCTTCTAAAGCATAAGTCTAAGTATCTAAGTTTTCCATTTAAAACTTTCATGTTCCTGGTAGATTCAAGATAAAAGGAAACCCTTTATATTAGCACTTTCTCTATTCCAGGCCTTTCTCATTCCTCTGGCCTCCCCCCTTCTTTCCTCCCCTTCCCTCCACGATACACAGGATGTACTATACTATTTCAAAGACCCCTGCTAAGGTCCTCATAACTCCATCTTACTGGTAGAGCCTTCTCCATTAACACTTTGTAAATACCCATTTAAATACCTCATCCTTCACAAGGAGTTATTCCTTAGTCTCAATGCAGCTTTGTTTTACTTGAGACAGGGTCTTATGGCAGAGGCTGGCCTTGAATTCATTTTGTAGCTAAGGATGACCCTGGATTTCTGATCCTCTAACCCTTGCCTCCCAAGTGCTAGGATTACAGGCATCACCATACTTGGTATCTGCAGCCCTGGGAACCGAACCCAGAACCTCATGCAACCTACCCACCGAGCTCCAGCCCCAGCACCCCAGCTCCCAATTCTTTATCTTCACAGCACACTGAGAATTCTTCAGAGCTCTTTTCATAGCAACATGAGACGGCTGGCTCACTGTGCCAAGCAAACCCTGAGGACAGGAGACACGACTGCCATCCTGACGTCACACGGCCACAGGTTGGCAAAGGTTCGCCCACTTGGTCCAACAAAACGATCCAGAGACCTGTTCGTCCATGCGCCACGACCAGCAGGCACACGTCTGGTCCGTATCTGGGAGAATATCTTTTTGTTTCCGCTGAAAATATTTGATATCTGAAGATGTTTGTAATAACCTGACCCTGAACAGTACGATCATATTCGGGAACATCTAAACTTATTGAATAGAATACGCCACAATAAACTGTGGCTCCACGTTTTTGATGAGTGGAGTTAGTCCTACTCCAGCTGTCTGAATCCAGTCTAATTCCTCGGGCCTTCCAGCACCGCCAGATGCCACACCCCCGAGGGGACGAAGCACAGCCACTGGTTGCCTTCTTGGAATCAGGACTAGCTTTCCTTTGCTTACTTCTATAGAACCCAACGCTGTCAGGCAAACAACTATTCTTGTGTTTTGCAAACAAAACTGATCTGTTTTGTGCCTTATGGGTTTAGAATCTTGCCCCTGCTGCCAGAACGCTCACAGATAATTCACAGCTATGTTAGTCTCATCCTGGGTTCTACATAGATTCTTTTTAACTGGTCTTATGTCTCTGATACAATATATACTTAATATAAGCGCTACCTTTCCAGAAAATAACACTTAAAAAAATCTTAATATATACTTGACTAAATATTAGTCAGTCTGCTGCTTCTTGGTTCTGTATGTTACAGGAACTAGACAGAAGCAAACTTGCCCCACAGCTGTCCAGCAACCCATGCACTCATTATCACATAAACAATTACAGACTGCTTCCCATCCTCCTTGGGTCAGCACACTGTATCAACAGACAATGTCTCTACCTGAACTTCAGAAATGATGGGGCCACCCACTCATGTCAGCGCCCCGGCCCCACACTCCTGCCATTGGAATGGGGGGAGGAAACGAGGGGACGAACTGGAGCAGTGGGCACAACATACAGAGGTAAAACTGTGACGGGAGACAAGTGACAGACGTGAGGGCGTTTCAGCATGGATTAACAGACAGGACAACACAACTGCCCAGTGTCAGTCAGTCAACCCAGATTCCTGGGGTTATCACAGCCAAGATTCTGCAGAAAAGAAGTGGCCCAAGAGGCTGGACTGGAATGGATGCTGATGCTGAGTATAAGTCCTCAATGATAAACAATTAAACCCACAGATCTGTCCTCATGGCTGAGTCCACCAGGACTTAACTAGAACCCTTTAAATCCTCCCCAAGGCCAGACTTGGTCCCCCGAAGTTGGGCCAGGGAGAAAGCCTGATGGAGCAGACGGGAGTGTCACCATGACGCAGCTGTCACACTCAAGAACTCACAAGACTTGCACATGTCACTCACAAGACCCCTGAACATGTCATCATGAATGGGGGAGGGACCCATGAGGCCCCACCCTTCCTTGGTTGGAGGAGGGGGTGCCACTTTCTTCGGGGGTACACCACTGAAGACGTCCTTGCTCCAATAAGTTACGCCCACACATGCTTGCCAGAAACACTAATTAAACTCGACAGGCTACACACAGAGAAGCTGTGGAGTAGAAGGCGCCTTGCTGCGAAGAAGAGCTTTAGCAGAGGGAAGGGGAGATGGCAGGTAGGGAATGGGTAAAGGGTATTATAGAAATGTATCAAACTGCCAGACAGCGGGGAAAAAATAAGAATGCAAAGAAAGAAAATGAGCAAGGCAGCGACTTAGAGGATGCACTGTGGGAAAGGGTGGTTTCCGAATGCAGGATTGGGAAGCCTGCTGCTGTGCAAACAAATAAATCTAGTAAGTATGCTACCTATAGCAAAGCCAAACACGTACAGACATGGTCCTAAAACTGCCGCGTGGGAGAGAGAGGCTCATGAAAGAGCACTCGTGTGTGCTGTGCACGGTGCATTCCTTCCCAGAGCAGCACGGCATGAGGCAGCTCCTCTCAACCTGCCTTTTTATGCAGCAAAAGGTCTGCCGGCGTATACGCTGTGTTTAATTTCCAGTTCACGTCTCTTATTCAGAAGAAATTTCCGAAAGCTCTCTCTCCTGCCATCTCCACTAAAGCATCCCACGATGGACTGGGAAGGCTCTGACATGGGCTGTGTACTTACTAACAAGCATGCTTCTTCCATGTGTGATCTTGCAAATGCCCCATGCCTTTCTGACTGATGGCAGAAGCAGCTGGATTTCCTAGCCCCGTTTCGTCCCAGAGAAGGATCCTTAGCGGATACTAAAGACGGAAAACACTTTCAATCAGCTTTCATTCTACTTCTCCTGCCTTGAAACGTTTTCCTCTGATTTATCCTCTTTTTTTTTTTTTTCAGAGTCATGAGGAACAGTTAAAATGGTCAGCCCTGGGCTGATGTGGTTTATTCTTAACTAAGGCTCCTTGCCAAGCCACTGCAGCAGAAGACCGAGTGGCTGCGTCCTCACCTCCCGAGGATGGTCCTTCGGTAGTGCTAGTCCAGGACCATGGGGAAAGGTCAATCCATTCACATAGATGCCATCAAATTAAAGAAACCACAAGTCACAAATCAGCAGCAGGCTGTATCAGCCCCATTTGATAACCAAGAAAACTGAGTCAGAGGTTGAGTTACCGGATCCAGCTCACATGCCAAGCACACCATGGGACCATTATGCAAATTGAACCCAGCTCTAGAGCCCTTGCTGCAAGGGTCATTCTGCTTCTATGAAACCAAACAGCCTTTCCTCCACACAGGGGCTTTCTGGCCTAGGCTGTAAAAAAAAAAAAAAAAAAAAAAAATCTGCTCTTTTCAAATCTTTATTAATTAACTTCTGCAAATTTGGGTTCACTGTAAAACATCAGACATGTAAAGACCACAACAAGATTCCCCTGGATTCCCGCAGTTCTGGGCTTACAAAGGGTGTTCAGGACTGGCCTGATTGGTCACTGTAACTAAAAACAGTTACAGAGTGAGACCAGATGGGCAGGGCTCAAAGGGCATCAGCACTCCCCAGGTGAAATCAGCACCGGGAGCGCTAATGGATACAAGGAGCACCCTGGAACTTGAAGACAGAGATCTGGACAGGCTGCAAGCAAATATCCATAATCAATACTTTTCAAGTTATAGGAATACAGTATGAAGGTTGCTAGCATGTAAGCTTTTCCTCTAATGCTCCCTTGCAGATAAGATACAAATTAAGGCAGAGGACATAAAGACAAAGCCTCTAGAAACCTTACGGGGCTCAATTTTGGAATCGATAAACCTAGTTTTCTTGGTAGAAAAAGAGGAAAACGAATGATGTCTACCCAAACCATAGGAAGCCGTACACAAATACCTTTGAATTTTCACACAGGGCTCGCTGCTAATAGGTTTGCAAATCATCCCGATGCCCCAAGATTTCGTCACCTTAAGAAAAGAGGGTGAAGATAAAATCTACAATATAAAATCTCTCTGTACTTCCAACTCTAATGCAGAGAAAACACAAGTGTTTGCAGTGAAGACATCTTAGCTCTAAGACAAAGGTGGCAAAGACAGGGGAAACAGGAACAGAGTTGGCAAGCAGACAAAGTGGGTCATAAGAATCCCATCGCCGTCACTCGATCCTCTCTCTCCCTCCCTCTACCAGAACACTGCTCTACTGCAAATACAGCTTAGGACTCCTAGATACATCTATTTTTCATTTCAAATGTTTCTATTTGGGGTCGCTTCACCATTAAAAGTACTTCAATACTGTCCTGGAAAAACTAGAATTAGAGAGTCAGTTCTAACAGAGCTTATATTAATATAAAAATAGTGTTTCAGGACAACCACGTCAAGCATGCAGGTTGATACGACTGGACTTCACGTAGGGATCCGAAACAGGGTAAAATAGCGCCCCCTGCTGGTGGTTCCTGCAAGTGCTTCCAAGAGCGTGGAAAACCTCCAGGCTGGAAGGGGGGCTATATTGTAACCTGATATTGTTCAACAGAATAAAACCTCTTAGGCATTTCATCAGGCTTTTGCTTACTGGTGAAAATTCTCCCGGAAAAACTAACAGTATTTTTCACCTGTCACCTAGTTTCAAAGCTTTCAGAACTCACTATTGAAAGAATTGAGCCGCTAAAAAAAAAAAAAAAAAAACAATCTACCTCAATGACAACGTCTATCACCTCTTCAAAATCATATAAAATAAAACTGATACCCAAACTGGCATCACATATTTAAATTTGAGGTGTCACACAACTGCGTACATGCCCACAGAAGGCTGGGTCCACACAGAAACAGTCAACCTTGTTCAGAGTCCCAGAGTTTGGGGTGTTTTCCAAACAGTAAAACTGTGTTATTTCGGCATTCACAGATTCAATATTAATCATCTTTGTATGATTTCAGTTATAACGCGTACTTTCTAAATGGCATTAGGCTTGTTTCATCCAAACCATATAATTAAACAAGGAAATCATATGCTGTGTTAAATTGTCCTGGAAAACTTCAGTGACCTCACGGGCTGATAAACTACTCCGTACTGGCTTAAATGACTGGATTTCAAAACACCCTTAGTCGCTGTTGTTGGGTAACTAGGCTTTTTGATAAATTTCAGTTTGATTCAAAAGATACTTCATGGCATCCCATCTACGTATAAGGCAAGATTCTATGGAGCTATCCCCAGGACAGCCAGTGGTAAAGGGCAGGCCTTTGCTTTTCAACACGTGATAAGGGATCTAGAAAGACGCCTCCATCAATACAGTGCTTAGTGCACAAGCAAGAGAGGATCCGAGGTCAGATCTCCAGCATCCACTTAAAAAACTGAGCACAGGGACAGGCCCTTTGACCTCCAGCACCCAGGGAAAAGTTGGGTGTGGTGGTTGGCACCCGTGATCCCAGTGATGGGACACAAACTGATGGCTGGCCTATCAGCAAGCCCCACAGCCAGGGAGAAGCTGTCTCAAAACGCTAAGTAGGGGCTCCTAAACGAGGTCATATATGATCATCCTCTGCCTCCACATGGGCACATCTGTGTACATGCATACACACACACACACACACACACACATCTGCACACCCGCATGAGGGTAATAACAATGCAAACAGCTCTCTACTGCTGAGTGGTGTCTCAAGTATTTATTAAACTATTGAATCCTCACAAAAGCCCAGAGATAAGTATTATTACTGCTCCCAACATAGTGCTGAGGAAATCAAGGCCCAGAGAGGTTGGATAAGCAGCTGAGGGCCCAGTGCTGGCAAGAGGTGGGACTCTTTCCCCACTAGGGTGGAAAATGCCAAGAGACCAGTATGAAGCAGCGTAGGTGGCATTGGTTCAAAGTGCAACAATAATATATGCCATGGTTTCAAAGGAAGATGGCATCTCAGTGGGCAGAACCTCAAAATGGTCCCCAAGTGGGAGGTGAGTGTTGGGGGAAGAGGAAGCAGGGATTCGGGGCAAAGGGGACAAATGAGAGAAAGGGTTGCGTGAGGGGGTGTGTCAGATATGAATAAAGGGGGACAGCGGGGCGCCACTATTGCTGTCTGAACTAGGTACAGGGAGAGTTTGTTTTAATAGGATTAATGCCACAGCTGGGAAGGAGGAAAGTGGCCTCGGCCCTGGCTGATCAGAAGCCTTTGTGCTCTCCCTTCAGGGACAGTGGGGAAGGAGCTGAGAACGCAAAAGCCAAACAGTCAGAACAGTTACGAAACTGGGGCTCTGCCCACTGCCTACTGTGTCCCAGTGCAGCGGCTCGGGAACAAGCCTGCTGGAGGCAAGTGAAAACGGAGTCAGAGGTGAGCAGGCTGCTGGGCACGGGTGACTAGGAAACCAGGGCAATCATAGGAGGAAGACACACGTGGGGGAGGAGCTACCCATGGGGGAGGAGCCGAGGCACCAGGAGGCAGAGAGTTAGCTCCTGAGAGCCGGCGCTGGCAGACCTGGCAGGCAAAGGAAAAGAGTTGGGGGCATCCATGCAGTACAGGGGGTGAAGAAAAGACACTGAACTACGGGAATGACCTCCGCTGTTAATCCCAGCACTCGGGAAGCAGAGGCAGGCGGATCTCTGTGAGTTCGAGACCAGCCTGGTCTACAGAACTAGCTCCAGGACAGCTAGGGCTGTTACACGGAGAAACCGTCTCTCAAAAAACAAAACAAACGAGTGTACAGAGAGAGGTAAACAGCCAAGACGGGAACTACAGCGGCGCAAAGCCCAAACAGATGAGGGAAGAAAGGCCAAGGGGCCTGGATCAAATAAGCCTAGGATGAAATAATCAAGAATTGAATTCTTTTAAATTGAACTTAAATGCCTTACATGAAATTGTATTTTTTAAACTTTCAAAGCTCAGTAATTGGATGCCAACTTAAAAGAAACCAGAACTTTATAGAACTTCAAAACTCTCCATTTTGGAGACAGGGACCCCTGTGTTCCCCACAAAAGATGTACCCGTGATATAAACAAAAGGCGCATGCCCTGTAATACTTTATTCCATACAAGGCAAAGTGTTTTCTCTCAAAACAAAGCTGCAACACAGAATGAAATAAACGGATCACACCGACCCAAGTCTCCCTGGGCTCACACATTCTCCCAACGTCATCTCTGTCCTCGGAAAGCCATGTGACTGAGAATGATGGACGCTTACAGGGGACCCCACAGGGCTTGTGACAGTACCAGTGCAGAGGCCTGTCCCTGTGCCCAGGGAGTCAGGTAAATACATGAAGTTGCCACAATAACACATAGCAAAACGTACGTCAAGCACTCTGAGATCATCTATGGACTGAAGTTACAACAGATGTGGAGAGATTCGGCGTCTGACGTTGATAAAATGGGGCTGCAGGCTGGGAGGAGCTGACAGACACTTTCCTCTCTAGGACAGCACAGTAAATGACCCAGCTTCCTGCTCTTCCAATATAAAGCAGGAATGTGGACGTCTTCCTACATCCACCAAATCATTTACAGTTCAAGTTCAGTTAACTTCACGGGGATGTTCAAAGACAGGTCACAAGAAGCCCCTGAGATTGACATGCAAAGTGTGTTCGCCTAGGTTTAGCCAGTTCGGTTGAAGAGACACTGACAAGCTGAGGTTGCAGTGTTTCTATTTGGTAAGCTTTATTTTTCCATGGAGCGAACCTGGAAGTCATCTTCAATTATGCTGTGGATGGTCACAATGGGAGTCTAGCTAAAAGTGGAGGAGAGGTGACTAGATCAGTATAACCCTGTCACCACAGCAACAGAGGTCACTTTCCAACATAGCTCCCAGCTTCTACAATTACTCCTCTCCAACCGGCAGCCAGACGGATCTTAAGAAACAAAAACAAATGAAAGAACATGACAGACTGTTGCCTTCACTCCTAGGTCCTCTCAGAGTCCTTAGCAGGGTTCCAGCAAGGCACTGGGACCCTTTCTCCGTGTATGGCCCTCCAGTCTCCTGCCTTTGCCATGTTGGCTCAGTCACTGGCCCTTTGCTCCAGCCACCCCGGCCTCACTTCTGCGCCCTGAGCAAATCTACTTCCTTCCTCCAACACAGCCCTTGTCTCTCCTGGGCTTTCTCCTCTACAGAAGCAAGAGACAGACAGCCTCTGTCCTCTGATACAATTCTGAGAGTGAAGAGTCTCCTCAAACCCAACAAGAAATCACAGAAAGCCCCAGGAGGCCCATGTCCTAAGCACGAGGTTACAAATGAGCAACGCTGGCCAGACGTGCCAAAGAACGCAGGAAAAATAAAATCAGCAAGTCATGTTCCCCCAACAAAGGTTTCTAAAGTATTGCAGCAGCTCCAGACCCAGTCAATATAAACCAAGACAACGGCACTTCCACCTCCAGATCAGTCTGCAGGATTATAGGAAACAAAACAGCAACAGAGAGGATGGTTCTCTGAAACTAAAACCCAGGGCAGGTGACACTAGGGCCGTCTGAAAGGAACCTGGTTGGTACACCAAGAGTCTTCAATAAAGTGATCACGTCCACAGGACACGTTCATGGTCTCCAGTCTGGCAGGCCCGTCTCCGCGAGTTCACCTAAGGAAGCAAACCTGACCGCAAATGCAGACAAATGCATGAGCGCTGGGTGCTCATTACGGCACGCGGCACAGGGAAGGAGTGAAAATGAGATCAACACTTGGCACCAACGAACACAACTCTGGAGCATCCATATGTTTTTTATGCAGCAAGTAAAAATGTTTCCGAGGAACTTGTGATGATAACACCGAGACATTTTTTAGGCTAAAAAAAAGATTCTGCAGAGCTGTATATGCCAAGCATACTTTCAAACATTTCCAAACAACACGCACAAAATCTTCGCCCAGTGTTCCGACTTTCTACAGCTGAGCTCACATCACCACCGTGCGGTGGGGGGGGGGGCGGGGGGGCGGTGAATTTAACAATCAAGTTCAACTTATATTTGGGAGGAGAAAAGGGAAGCTAGGAACTTTATCAACTATCTGTGGGCTCTTTGTTTTTATCATTAAGCTGCTGGTACAGTAAGGTTAGCGTGAAATCGGATTTCTCTAACATCTAACGCACAGCCGGCAGAGGAGTTGTCCAACGTGACTATATGCAAACACACACCCACTCACGCAGCCAGCTTTCTAAGCAAAAACACACACAAATGCTTTTTTAAAACAGACGGGAACAAGCCTGCCAAGTCATAACTCTTTTGTGGGAAGTATAGCTGATCATTAAAACAAGGCTGACTCCCATACGCCTTAGAAAGCGTTCTGTAAAGGTCAGTGCTGCGGCGCAAGCAGCATAGGCTCTAATTTAAACACTCGGGGCAGAGCCGATCTACTGGGTACAGTGCTTGGAAGGAAATTCGGGTAAAGAGGCTCCTGGCTGCAGCTCTCAGCAGCAGCCTCCTCTCCTCAGCCTGGAGTTCCTCCCCCAGCCTTCTCCACATGCGGCCCGGGCAGCCGCATGTCTGTCTTCTCACTGTATGAATTATCACCGTTAAGATGATAGTTCCCAAACCAAGCGCCTTCGTTTCAAATTCTTATCTCAAACTTGGGGCTCAAATCTGAATGCCCATCAACCATCTCTACACGGATGTTTCAAATTCAATGCACTCAACATGGATTTAGTATTTCTTCTTGAAACTGATTCTTCCCGGGTCCCCAATTTCTATGAAACAGGACCAAGTTCCCATACAGAAAACTAGGTCATTCTTCACTTAGCCCCTTCACTTCATTTACATCCATTGATAAGTCTTAGGAAGTCACAGTACTCTGAAGCTAGTTCAAGGCTGATAACGGCTTTTCCAAGAACCCCAGAACTGCCTGGTAGCTGATCTTGCTTCCAGTCCTAACCCTCATCAACCCTCCTCAGGAGCCATCTTCACAAAAGCAATTGCTTTCTCAGAAAGGTCTTCTCATTTTCCAGAGCAGCCAGACTTAACATGCATGGATCACGCACTGTTCCTCCACCACCCACCCCCAACACTCCCGAGAAGTAAGCTTCAGCACATGGAAAACCCCTTTACTCCCCAATAGCTCATTGGACAGGATCTAACACAGTGATTCTCAAACTGTGGGTCACGATCCCTTTGGGGTCAAATGACCTTTTCACAGGAGTCACCCAAGACCACTGGGAAAACATAGATGTTTACATTATAATTCAGAACAACAGCAAAATTACAGTTATGAAGTAGAAGTGGGCAATTTTATGGTTAGGGGTCAGCATAGCATGAGGACCTTAATGAAAGGGTCGCAAGCATGAGGAAGGTTGGGAATCACTGATCATGTGTGGCCGGCAGTCTGATAGGCCTCACTCTGTAAACCTCAACCACAAGCCTATTTATATTTTCAAATGGATACACATGATTTTTGTCTACCAACTAAAATGTCACTGATAGAAATGTTTATTGTGCATCTTTTAGCCACTGCATGGAAAACACAGAGCACCGTAACTGGTCTTCTTCACAGGTCACAAACCTAGAGGTAACCAGACAGCCCGCCAGAAACATAAACTGGCCAGAAGAGAAGCCATCTCATAAGCCACGCTGCTTGTCCATCTCATTTTGATCCTGAAGTTGTGTAAACCACTGGAAACCATAATGGCTAACTCCAGTCTCCACGAGTCACCAGTGCCGTGAGGAGGCACGGCAGGGACCCTCTCGCCTCTTCTACCCCCTCCTTAGCACTGGGAGTTGCTAGAAAGGTCCATGGGTGAGCAGATGCAACGACAAAGCCGGACAACTACAGAGATCAATTACAAAATGGTTTGGTAGATGATCCCTGAGGGGTGGGAGTAAGCTCCCAACAATGCAGCAGGAGAGTCTGGGTAATCCAACGAGGGAACAGGGTGAAGACACAATTAAATCCTCCGCAGGCCTGTCACTCTCACACTGAAAGCATCTGAGGGACATTCGAGCTGGAATTTGTTCTGTTCATCTGACAGGCAGTTCCATGGTTAGCTCTCTGGCCTCTGAATGTGAACTGATCATCCGAAGAAAAGTATAAATTACTCATTAAAGGCTATGAGCACAACCTAAGGCCGAGAAAGAGAGAGGGGGGGGGAAGAGAGAGAGAGGAAGAGAGAGAGAGATTGTAGCACGGTGAAAATGGGCCATAGATTTATACAGGAAAACAACAAGATAATTTCCTTATATCCTTAAAGTTTTCCTGACTCTAAACCCCAATTATGAGAGAAAACGTGGATAAATTTTGCTACATAGAAAAACCCAAAACCTGCATGTCCAAAACACAGCACCCACCATAAATAAACTTACAACGGTAAACTGTCAAACAGGGAGAGATATGTCCTACTCTTTCTATCAAGTAAAAAGGGCCAACACCAACAAAAGTCCTGGCAACACACAAGTTATACATAGAACTTGACCACTTATTAAGGAATATACAATACACACTCTACAGACAGTTTCAATGGATTCTCTCTCATGCATTGCCAGCGCCTGAGTAAGTTACAACCCTCGCCAAGGGCAGTGTACCAATGGCCATCCGTTCTACTGGGAACCTAATTTGTGGAAATGCATATACAGTCAGGAAACGGCGTGTATGAAGTCACTTATCAGAGAATTATGGTAGCAATGGAAAAGATGGTCTAACTATGAGAGGGTGGTTGGGAACAAGCATGGCCCCAGGAAGGACTAACAACTGTGAAGAGACAGGAAGGGCCAGCCGTGACGGTGCATGCTTGAGTTCTAGCACGGGACAGGCAGAGAAGCAGGATCATCCCTGCAACTTCCAGGCCAGCCGAGGCTGCACAACGAAAACCAGTTAAACAGCTATTTGATGTCTGTAAAGGCTGCCCCAAAGTCGTACGTGAAGCTACCCAAAAGCGATACATGAAGAATAGGAAGGGGGCAAAATGATGAGAGTGCTGTGCTACCGTTTGTGTAAAGTTGTTAGAGGAAAGTCTAAGGATTGCTAAATGCTTGAGTGTGCACAGAAGACAACCTAAGAACACACAGTAGCCAATGAACTTCTCCATAATAGGTTTTTCTCTTTTCTTTTCTTTTTTGAGACAGGGTTTCTCTGTAGCTTTTGAGCCTGTCCTGGAACTAACTCTTGTAGATCATGCTGGCCTCAGACTCATGGAGATCTGTCTGCCTCTGCCTCCCGAGTGCTGGGATTAAAGGCGTACACCATCAGCAAGTGGCTAAAATTAAGGCTGGTTCTAAAGATGAACAAAAAAAAGCCCCATTTCCAAAAAGTAGTTTCTAAACACTTCAGCTAGTATGCAATGTGTGTTACCTGGCCTGCAGAATTTTGGCATTTATACTGCTAGAAAAATTAATTAAAAACAAAATCAATTTCATGTTGAACATCATTGGTGTGCCCAAGAATTTTGGAAGGTGCTAGAAATAGGCTGGTATACATTTCCATCTCTCCTCTACACAGACAATCTTTCTTCACTCTAGCTGCCTGACTTTAAAAGGTCTCCTAATGTTCCAAATAAAAGTACCGAGGACTTGAACTCAGGCTCTTGCAGGCGTGGGGCTGGGCGGCTAACAAGTACCATTCACCTGGCAGTCAGCAGATGACAAGCCAGGGCATCACATGGCAAACACAGCTGGGCCACCCTCCACATATACTCAATGGCTACATTATACTAATAAAGATATTCTTCCTTGTCACGAGGAGCAAACGTCACAAGTGAAATGCCATTTCGTTTCTGTTTGTGGAAATGCTCAGCATGTACAGAGCCACCTTAGAAAGGCCCCCAGCAAAAACCCACTAGGAAAGATTTGGCCAGGACTCTGACAGCTTCCTCCCTCAAGGTCAGCCTTCCCAGTATCGTTTTCCTCGCCTCCTCTTTTATGTCCTAGACACAGCAACACTACTATCAACAGGAGCGTCTCAGAGCAGAAAACAGAACACTTCAGATCAGGCTGCTCCAGGACCTGAAGGATGATGGGGGAAGGGAGTCTGTGCAGAGGTTTGTCACTCTCCTCTTCTTCCTGCCACCTCCTCATCTCTGAGCTCTACCATGCCAATCATGCTATAAAAAGCAACTGGCAATGGCAGCTGTCGGGTCCAGCATACCCCTTCTGATCTGGGATGGAGTGTTTATACACATGTGTGTGTATAAGCCCATGTGTGTACAAACACAAGCATTTGATAGAGAGTATGTATATGTATGTGTCTGTGGCTTGATTTCACTATTTACCTGTGCTCAATAAACCCAGAGTTCAGGAAAATTACAACAATCATTGCCACTTAAAAAATACCCCTTTCTCATTAAATGTTAGCAAAGCTTAAGAAAAACGACCAGAAGACATGAGCAGAAAATTCCCGGGAAGCAACATCACAGAGCACTGTTTACGTTTTAAGCTGGAAATGTAGACGCACTACTCTTTACCTATGAGCACCTTGCTTTGCAGCCTAATGCCACAAATGGAACATTTATCAATGACATATATGTTTTAAAAAAAAATGAGAGGTTTCTGCAAGCCAAATGTGGTAACACACACACCTGCCATCCCAGAACAAAAGAGGCTGAGGCAGGAGAATCTTAAGTTTGAGGACAGCCTGGGGCATGAGCGAGGCCATGTCTCACAAAGCACAAAGACAGAACAACAACAAAAATCTCCTATGTCAAAGCGGAAGACAACTGGGTTCTATATTAATTTACAAACAGCTCTTCCCATTAGATTCCAGGTGTCCCCTGAAAACGGACAACGTTGAAGAACTGGGAGTAGTGGCAGCGTCCCTTTAATCCCAGCACTTGGGAGCCAGAGGCAGGTCAGTCTCTGAGTTAGAGGCCAGTCTGGTCTACAAAGCAAGTTCCAGGACAGTGAGGGTTGTTATGAGAAACCCTGTCTTGAAAAATAAAAAGCAAAAACAAACAAACAAAACATTAAAAGAAAATTTAAAAAGGACAAAGTTAAAAAAAAAGGCTGCTTTGATTCATTTTTATGTGGAGGTATAACTACAGACCCTAACGAGGACACACACAGTACTTGCTTGAATGTTTACCTAATATTGTATAATTCAAAGAGTTATCTGACCCTGTTTTTTGATTTGTTTTGCTTTTGTTTTTATTTTTTAAATCATGGCATTAAGAAGATAGCAAACATTATGGACGAGTAAGGCTGGAATTTATTTTGATATACAAATCATTTGACTTCGAAGGACTGTATGAGAGAAAGAAAACCCCAAATGTTGACAAGAGCCCAGCCACCTAGAACAGAGCGACAGGCCTGGTGCGGTAGGGGAGCGCTACACTTGCTGCTGCAGGCTGGAAGGAGCTGACAGACACTTTCCTTTCAGGAATGTGGACGTCTTCCTACATCCACCAAATCATTTACAGTTCAAGTTCGGTTAACTTCACGGGGATGTTCAAAGACAGGTCGCAAGAAGCCCCTGAGATTGACATGCAAAGTGTGTTCGCCTAGGTTTAGCCAGTTTGGTTGGAGAGACACTGACAGGCTGAGGTTGCAGTGTTTCTATTTGGGAAGCTTTATTTTTTCCGAAGGGGAAAAAAATAAAGAATCAAAAGGACAAAAGAAATAAAGAAAAATAAATAACGCTGTGCTATTAATACGAAAACCGGCACAAACCGGCACTGCAATCTTTGTCCATCCTTTGTCTGCTCTCCCAACCTCAGCACTGCACATGTCCTGTCCAATCTGGTTCCTCAATGGCCTCACCAGGGTGTAGGATCTCCAGTAGCCCTTTCTGGTAAGGTGTGATGCATAAATATACAACTTTCTGTCTCACACTTGGTGGGCACCTGACCGAGGTGTTAATGAGTAAGAAGCAACACAGGGTCAGGATCACTAAAGCCCGGGCCAGAAATGTTAAAGGAAAACATCAGGCCCCAGTTCCCTGTTCACCTCATCAGCTAATGAAAGCAACAAGTCAAAACATCAAGCATTCTGTACGAAACACATATCGCCTGGCTAATGAAATGATACTCAGTCCTAAGCCCAGTCTTCAGATGCTACAAGCATCACAATCAACAAGATCTAAAGGCTAAACATCCAAGTTATACAGGCCTGCTCAACTAAAGCCACACAATACTCAATGCAGTTAGCTTAGCATTTTCAAGTACGTGCTAAATAGTACTAACACTGTGGGGGAAACTTGCTGTTTATTTATACAAAACATCCCACTGACACTAAAATGCAATTGCTTACAAGTAAGCATAGATGAGGCATTCCTGGAAACACTGACAACTGTGAGACACAGAAGGTGGGCTATACATAAGGTACAAGGATTTGGGTGTGGCCCTGCAACCTGTAATCGCCCCAACCGAAGGCGATAGGGGGTGGAAGGGGTGGGCTCACTAAGGCAGGCTGCAAAAAAAGGGGCCTGAGTGGAAAACTAAGACCTATTTCTTGCATAGCATGGCCTTTGGCATTTGCTATGTTGTTTCTAAACTAAACAAAACAGTGTGTATGTAAGTGATGGTGGGGGCAACTTTTCCAGGAGAAGATATAAACTCAGTAACAACTCCTCCTTTTACAGAAACACTATGTATGTGTAACTTCGGCTTTAACCTGAAGTGATTCCCTGAAACCTCACAGAGAGCGGCTCCTGGAAAAGTACTCAGGGACTCACTGAGCAGAGAAGCCAAGCAGAGACAGGTGCCATGGTCCAGGAACCCATCATGTGGTTGACAGACACAGATCTGTGCACATTCATGCGGGAGACCTTTAAACAGAGGAATCTTGAAGACATTTTAAGTGAGAGGGTGGAGCTGAAAATTCCTCTTTTCTATAGTTCACCAGTCACTTAGTGTAAATAACTTGAAAAGACTGTGTGATGTAAAAGACAGGGCTAGGGCCTGGAGAGATGACTCAGCAGTTAAGAGCACTGGTTGCTCTTCCAGAGGATTAGGGTTCAATTCCCAGCACCCACATGGCCTGCCTGTAACTCCAGATCCAGGGGAGCTGACACTCATGCAGACATACCCACAGACAAAGCACCAATGCACATCATCATCATCATCATCATCATAATAATAACAAATTAATAAAAGACAGGCTATAGGTTTTTCTCTTACACAGCATGAATCTTAACTGCATGTTGAACCTAACCTCTTTGTAAAGAAAATGCTTCAACAGTTCAGGGGTAAGTGTTCTTCTAACATCTTATTGCAAAAGATCTTTAAGAATAGATGCTTTAAAACACACGCATCAATTAGAGATTTGTATTAAACACACCAAAGGGGGAATTCTTAAAACCTCATTTGAATATTCAAAAGTCAAAATTAGAATTTTAAATTGTTTTTATGAACTCATTCATATTAGGCTTTTATTTCTTTAAAGAAAAAAATGTTTTAGACCCTCTTTCTAAGTGTAAGCACAAGAAGGTCAGAGGACAGGTTCCAGGAGCCAGCTCTCCGTCCACCATGTGTACTCGGGATGGAGCTCAGGTCATTGGGCCTGGTCGCAGGCGCCTCACCTACTGCGTTCTCTCCCCAGGCTAGGGTTTTCTCTTAAAATGATGGAAACTTAAAAATTTCAAATTGGGAGGAAGGGCAAACTGAAGTCAGAGCAGAGAAATGCACTCAACATAAACCTTGGGAGAGCTGAGGCACATGCTCGGTGACACCAGACTTGGAGGGCCACAAACCATAGTACGCCATTAAAAGTGCTGACTCAAACTCACCTTGGAATCCCTCATAAAACTATTTTAATTGAGACATGTTATATATAAATGAGTGTTTAAAAACACCATTAGTCTCTGTTTTGTACTGAGAGCTCAGAGTGACTAGAGAAAAGTTCCTGATGTCTGCTCAGACAATATGAGCAGTGAGCTTAAAAAAAAAGAAAAAAGCAAACTTCCGAGTCACAGAAAAAAGGAGTAAAAATAAATCTAGGGAACAAATCTGGTTTTCTAACAATTAAAAACATGAGCTGGGTGGTGGTGGAACATGCCTTTAATCCCAGCACTTGGGGACAGAGGCAGGTGGATCTCTGTGAGTTCGAGGCCAGCCTGGTCTGCAAAGTGAGTTCTAGGATAGGCTCCAAAGCTACAGAGAAAACCTGTCTCAAAAACAAAACAAAACAAAACCCTCCTCCCCCCCCCAAAAAAAAAATTAAAAACATGACGGTGATGCCCAAAGTACATCCAATAAATAGCATTTAATTTTTCACTGGAAGATTGAGTTTAAATTTACATGACCTGTTCATTTTTAGTAGCGCTCTCAAGGGACACAATTCATTGTGCATAATCTTTGAATAACTTGACCTTTTCAGTGGAGTGGGTGAAGACGGCAATCTAAACACAAAGCTGTGCTACCCACCTTGTCCATCCATGGTGAGCTACGGAGCTGAGCTGGAGCTTGGAGGGATATGCTAATTAGAAAATGGGCATAAACTTCATCCTACTGGAAGCAGAGTCATCTGGGAAGGGAATGCTAGCTGGGTTACTAGCTCAAATGAGAACTGGGAACTGAGCAGTGTTTAAAAACCCAATCACCACAGGGCTGTTACTAAAATTCTGCTGAAAGGCCAGGTGTGGTGGCCCACGCCTTACTTCCCAGTACCAGTTCAAGGCCAGTCTGGTCTAGTGAGCTCCAGGCCAGCCAGGGCTACACCGAGAAACCCTGTCTTGAGAAACCAAAAAAGGAAACAAAAAACAAAACTGATGAAAAACAAGTCCCTTATTATCACACTCACATTTTCCATGGGGAAAAAAGACAAGCAACAGGTAAACACAGATGGAACGTTGGGCTGGGGAACTTAAAATCTGGGGAAGTACATACTTAAGATATTTCCATTTCCCTAACAAGTACTTAGGGAAAACTAACTGCCTTGTGATTAGAAATTTTAGGAAACATGTAATATAACCTATTTTGCACAGAAAATTTCCTCAGTGTAAAAATAAATGCACCTCTCTCTAACTTTAGCAAGAAAAAAAAAGGACATACTTAAAAGTTTTCCAAAAAGCTGGAAAGGATCAGGGTCCTATTAACCACTTTTATAGATTTTTCCCCTAAAATAAACTTGTCCTGGACACGGGAAAGTACTAGACTTCAACCCACACTGTGTCACTGTGCTCTCCCAGGGGCGCCTTGCACACAATGTCATCACTCAGAACGCAGTTCGTGCTCTAGAAACACATCATTCAGTTGTGTGTGGGGGGGGGGTTAACACATTAAACTCACAATTGTCACAAAACTGCTCCATACAGCAAGACAATTCAAGCAAAAAAAAAAAAAAAAAAAAAGAGCTACAATGTAGATGACGTCAAAAATCACGACTCAAGCCATGCGTATTTTAAGTGACTGCAAAAGGCTGAAGGGATTTGCTCCAAATACTAAACGTGAGACTACCAAGAGATTCTGTCATACAGGTTCCTAGCAAGAAGGTCGTCCTAAAGGCCCCAAGGAGTTTTTAAGTTTCTTTAGGAACTCTACAGCTGTAACTGCAGCTGACTCTCCACTCTCTCACCCCCAGGGCTGGAGCAGAGGAGGGAAATACAAATGCCACAATGATCTTATTTCTAAATCAAAAGCACTAGGGGGAGGGAGAGTAAGTCAGGGAAACATGTGGGATTCACAGGCTCACCCCAAACGTACAAGGCTTTTCATCAAAAATGACTTACCGGTTCGCCAGGTAACAACCATCCCAGCCTACGGTTGACACACTATAGCCAAACCCATCAACCTAGTTTGGATACTTTCCTTTCCATTAGAAACAAGTCTATGTTTTCAGTTTTAGAAAACTTGTAAAATGGAAAAAATGAAAACATGCCAATCACTTTCTTAAGATGCCAAGATCTTGAAAAAGAAAACACCCAGATTACACACACATTAATATGTACATATGTGTGTGTGTGTATGTGTGTGTTTATACCAGTATGGAGAGAAGAAGGGGTTTGGGGGAGTTACAGTTCTAGTTAATTTCATTTTAAAAGAAAACTTTTTCAAGCTGGAGAAGTGTCCCAATGGTTAAGAGCACTTGCTGCTCTTGCAAAGAACCCAAGTTCAGTTCCCAGCACCCACATGGGGCAGCGCACAATCACCTCCAACTACAGGTCCAAGGAATCTGAAGCCTTCTTCTAGACTTCACAGGTAACTACAAGTACATGGTGCACGTACAGACAGGCAGAAACACACAAACACATAATATGTATCTATACATACATACACATACATATAAACCATCTTGAAGCTAAGTATATTAGACATAGATGACAGGCAAAGATAAGACAGACAACATTCTGGGCTTTAGGAAGTCAGGCAATACTGACAATGCTGGGACCCTTGAATTTGGAAACTAGTTTTTCGTTGTTGTTTTTTTTAATAGAAACAATCAAACTCATTGTGCATTAAGGAAAAGGTTGATGAGGCACAGCTCATTAAACTTAAACACCTCTCTTCTACCAGGTACTGTGGACTGAATGAAAGAACAAGCCATAGGATGGGAGGAAGTATCAGCCATTGGGTAGAAAACCAGTGCTGAACTAGGACTCTTCAAAGTTGCTAAGAAAACAACTTTTTAAATGAGTAATGTTTATGAACATCTCACCAAAGAGAGGGGAGACAAGACTTTGACAGATTCCAATATGGACCAGAGAACTGCAGATTGAAACAGCGAAAGGCTGACAGGATCACACACTGGCCCTGCCAGGTGATGGTGATGACGTCAAGCGACAGAACTCGAGGCCACAGCTGGCAGGAAAGCAGAAAGAAATGGTGTGGGCCTCCTCCACCACTTGGACTGGGGTACATAAGGGCTGTGAGAAATAAACTTGGGCGGCTCGCCGTGCTCACCGGATGCCCGCCTCATTCATCTGTCAACTCTTGTCCATTTCTTTCTTAGTCCTCACCCCTCCCTCCAAGTATGTATAGAAAAATTGGGCTGGACACTGGGAAAATGGCCACTTCACGAGATGGTGGTAGACTGTGCTATAAAGTCAAGAATGGGTACTTCCCCACACAAATTGAGACTTGGGGCCACATACAGCAAGCAGGACACGAATACTCATGTGTGTTCTACTCTTATCTGCCTCAAACCGGGAACAACCAAGATGCCATCCAATACATAAACAAACCATGGTATGAGAGAAAGGAGACATCTGCCACAAAGAGCAGCCGGCAGCCTTACAGTCATAAAAACAGCCAGTCTGCCCCTCTGGGGCACTCAAGCCAGGCAAAACTAGAGACTGGAGAGTCACAGTGGGGTGACTGAAAAGACATGTATTTTCAACTTTATCACGCAACTAATTTGTCCGCGTACAGAACTGCTTCACCAACTGTAACGAATGTGCCACCTCGGTCAAGACAGTAACGGGGCAACAGCAGGGAAGGGCTTAGGAGCTACTCGGAGATGAGGCGACTTCCAGAAAACAGCCAAGGGCTAGCTAGACATCACCTTTCTCCCTTTGTTTAGATGTCACCTTTTTCCTGAGTGAAGATTTGAGAAGGGCAGGAGATTAAAAACTGGAGGATGGCTAGCAGAAGGAAACCACCAGGTGGGATAAAACCATTACAAGCGCAGAGAGAACAGAGAAAAACATGGAGTGAGCTCTGAGGTATATACTCAGGACTGGGTGGGATAACAAGGATAACCGGAAAGACACTAGTAAGAGTTGGGGAGAAAATGCAGTTACAGAAGCCAAGAACGTGCACCTCAGAAAGTAGACGTGGTCATTCAGCACTGGGCTGCGCTAGTGCAAGGTCAGACACAGAGCAGGAGCAGGTCATTTCCTCCTGCGTTTGGCGTGGGGTGGGCTGGGGGCCACAGAACCTTGATGACTTTAACAACAGCAGTCACAGTGGTGCAGGAAGCTACAGCCAGGGTGGAACACACTGAGGAGGAAACAGAATCCGGAAAACTGTGGTAATACAAACAGATCATTCTGGGTATCCAAAGGGCAAAGGGCAGAGACTGCAGACGTTGGTGGAGAGGGAAAGGTCACATGGGTTTCTTTTCTTTAGATGGTACATGGCTTTCTGCTTCAAGTCCACTATGAGGTGAGCTACTTTGCACCACCTTGTGGTCCCAATCACAGATGGAACCAGCCAACCAGACTCAACAATTCACATGAGAAGTTCTCTCTGAGGGGCACTTGTCAGAGTTATTAGCGCCTTGCAGTTTCATTTCCTAACTCTCTGAGGCTAAATATGCCTTCCTTACTAAAAAGGCATAACAAAGACACTTAAGGTGGGGCTGGAGAGATGGCGTGCAGGCGAAGAGTGTGGACTGCTCTTGTAGAGCAGAATGCAACACCCACAGCAGATGGTGTGTGTGTGTGTGTGTGCGCGTGCGCACACACACACACACACAGGGCAGGGAGAGGGAGAGAGTTAAAAAATAAAAATGCATAGTTTTTAAAAAGATACTCATAGCAAGTATCTATCAGAGAGGGCAATCTGATAATAGAAGAAAGAGAAAATATCAAAGCCAAAAAAAAGTCCCTTACCAAGATTCAAGAGTCAGAGCTGAACGGCAGAGAATAAGATTAGAGCTCTGGAGAGAGGAGGAGGGGGAGGAAGGCAGCTCGGCCTCTCTCATGCTCTTGGAAAGGCTCATGGGATAGATGGAGTAAATAAATCCAGGTGACCGTGGTGACTTGCCAAGGTAGAACAGCTCTCCTATACACTGGGACCCAAATACAGTCAAGGCAAGCTCGGCCAGGGTTCTGACTCCAGCTTTCTGGCTTGACCAAGGCAAACAGGCAAATGCAGAAGCAGCAGCCGCTGCCCACCTTCACAGCTGGTGCAGACCAGGGCATGAGTGAGTAGCTAGTGGGGACTAGGAGAGAAAAACCCTGGTACAGCCCTGTGGGGAACTCACACCTATATGATCATTAAAGGCAGAAACACGTCCAGGTTCTGGAGGTAAAGAACAAACAAAATATAGGCTTCTGGAGAAGGAAAAACCACCACAGCTAAATTCCCAGAATAGCTTCCCCACTCAGTGAAGATTCCCTATGGCGCCAACAGGGGACAGGGTATGTCCAGAGCCCAGCCAGCATGAGCTTAACCCACACAGTGTAGCTTGATTCTAACACAAACTCGCTGATGTATGATTCTGTGCAAAGGCTGAAGATATTAAATTGGGAATGGCAGGTTTTCTCCAGGGGACACATGAGCAGGGTGACTGCTGCGAAATATTTTTTTAAGAGGCTGAAAAGAAAGTCGGAACCCATGATTCTGTGTCCAGCCAGACTACCTTGGAAACAACGCTTTGGCAGACAAGAAGAGAGGGAGAAAACGGCCACAAAAAGATGCGCCTGGGAATGTGAAAAGTCCCTGTAAAAGGAAAGTGACAACATCTCCACAAAGAAAGGAGAGCTTAGAGACAGTAAGAAAATGTAAGTTATTTCTACAGTTCTCAACTGGTCTAAGTCTTTGTGAAATGGTGACTGTACCATGGAAAAGTGAACAAAAGATGGCGTGCTGTCCACGATAAGGCAGCTGCAGGGCTCAGGATGTGAAAGAGTCAGTTACCTGAAGGTTGATTTGCCATCCATGGATACTGTAAATTCAAGGCCTAAAACCTGAAAGGATTAGGCTAGGAGAAAAGATACGTAGAATTTCATAAAATGTTTGATTACTACAAAAGAAGGGGGTGGAAGAGTAATGTTGAAAGAAAAAAGTTATTTCAGCCATCATTGCAAGTGCTGTGTAAGTAAGCCCCTTAAAGACAAATGTTCTCAGGAAAACAAGTACGAAGATCCAAATATGTGCGATCTACAGGACATTTTAAATTCAAAAGCACGCACAGACTAGGAATTGAGCGGCAAGAGAGAGGCATGGTAGTGTATACTTGTAGTGCTAGCGATCTTGAGTTCAAGGCTAGTCTGGGACTACAGAGTGAGATCCTACACAGAAGGCAGGGGGAAGGAAGGGTGGGGCTGGTGAGATAAGGTAAAAGGCCCCTCTGAGCGAGCTGTACCTGTAGTCCCAGCATCCCCATCGTGGGGTGGCAGGTAGAGACAGAACTGTCCAGTTCAAGAGCAGCTCAACAGAAGTAACAGGGGATAGCTGATGCCCGAACACTGTCCTCTGACTTCCAAACATGTTCCATGATGTGCGCCTACACTCAGAAACACACGCCACAACACACAGTAATAATTTTCTTTTTAAAGTAGAAAAAAGTTAATATGATACCATGCTCACATTAATCAAAAGAAATTGGGAAGCTGGGGATGTAGCTCAGTTGGTAGAATGCTTGCTGATCACACATGAAGTCCTGAGTTTGTGCCAACTTCACATATACTAGGTATGGTGACACAGATCAAGGTCATCAATGACTACACATTGAGCTTGTGCCAACCATCCTAATATAAAAGAAACTTTAAGGGCTAGAGAGCTGCCTCAGTGGTTAAAAACTCACTGCTCTTCCAGAAAAGCCTAGTTTGGCTCCTAGCACCCAAGTCAGGTGACTCATAGTTGCCTCAAGATCCAGCTCCTGAGACACCCAAAGTCCTCCACAGGCCCCTGAATCCACATGCCCAAACCACACACAGACTCTCATATATACATAATAAAAAAAAATCTTTTAAAAGAGAAAATCTGGGAATGTGGAGGTAGCAGTATTCACTTCGAAGTGGGTTTGAGAACAGAAAAGCGTCAGATATAGGTAAGTATCATTGATTAAAAGGTCACAGTCTAAGATGCAAACATCTGCAGTATGTATGTGCCTGACTAAAAACATGAGAATACACGAGGAAAAGCTGATAGAAATATTAGAAAAAACAAGCAAATCCTCTATTACCATGAAAGACTTACATGAATAAGTTACAACCTAACAGCATCACCAGCCAGCAGGACCGAAATGACAGCTACAGACTACTACACCCAGAGTAAGAACTGACGTTCTTCTGTAGCATGGCACATTCACCCAGCCCATATACACATTCTGAGCAATAAAATATGCAGCGACAAACGCAAAAGAATTCAAATGTTTTCAGATGATGAAATTAAGCTAAAGCTCAGTAACACTTACCAATAACTTCCAGTCAGCTCAAATCCTTGGCAACTCAACATGAATTTAAAGGCCAAAGAAGTGGTCTCAAGAAAAACTGTGTTTCAACTAGGGGCTGGCTGGATGACTCCGCATGTCCAGACTCCGACTGGACAAACCTGATGACCTGAGGTGGACCAAGAAAACCAACCCCACAAAGCCATTCTCCGAACACACGTCAATATAAACAAAACTTCTTTAAAAATATTTCAAACTGGGCTGGAAAGATGGCTCAGAGATAAAGAGCATTGAGTTCAATTCCCAGCAACCCCATGGTGGCTCACACCATCAATATTGAGATCTGGTGCCCTCTTATGGCGTGCAGGTGTACATGCAGGCAGAACATTGTATACATAATAAAGAAATCTTTTAAAAATTTTTTCAACCAATTCATCAAGACCTGGGGATCAGTGCAACAAAAATAATACCTGTGGAAATTTATAGTGCTGAATGCTCATGTGAAAAAAGACTCAATAATCTAAACTATCTTAGGAAAGCTAGATACAGAAAAGTAAGGTAAACCTAAAGCAAAAGGCAGGTAAAATTTTTTGATTAGAAATTCAACAACCCAAAACCATGAAAAATCAACAAAACCCAAGTCTAGTTCTTAGATCAATGCACTGACCGCTGTCCACAGTCACCAACAAGGGACGAGAAAACACACTGACAACACACCTGAGACCACATGATCCCACAGACACGAAAAGGACAGAGAGCATTGGTAAGCTATTCCTTTCGCAACTTAGATGAAATACATCAAATGACACAACATACTAACACATAGGGGAAATGTTTCTCAATGCACAGACCTGTACCTACTAAAGAAATGAAGACGGTAATTAGTTACTTTCCCAAACAGAAGCAAGCACCAGATACTGAAAACCGTACATCTGAGCCCAACCAAATATTTAAGGAACAATATTCTCTACCAACCATTTGTTTGACGCGTGGACATGTGTGGTGTGCCCATGTGTACTCACGCAGTCTCTTCAGAAAGATGACACAGGTAAAAACTGCCAAGCGTGACACTAGTATCTAAAACACAGATAACACAAGAAAGGGAAATTACCAAGAATGAGGCAAAAATCCCTGACAAATGAAATCTGACAACACATAAAGGGAACTTTAATCCATGACAAATGAGATAAATGGCCATGTGATGTACATGCAAGGCTGGCACAACTCAGACACCAATGAAGAGAACTAATGGGAAAAAGAAGCAGCAGAAAAATCAGTCACAGCAACAGGTATTCATTTTTTCAAAGATGTGCTTTTTATGGTTTTTTTAATCTATGTATCTATGTGTTATGTGTAGCAAGTATATGGGTGCCTTTGGAGACCGTAAGAGGGCATTTGGTCCCCTAGAGCTGGAGTAAACCACCCAACATGGGTGCTGGGACCCAAACTTGGTTCCTCTGGAAGAGTAGCAAGTGCACTAAACCAGTCATCTCTCCTGCCCCTTTAACAAATGCTTCTTATGCATCTGTCAAGATTCAACATCGACTCAGGATTAAAAGCACTGGTGAAACTGGAACGGGGAGGAAGTCGATCACCAAGAGTCCCTACAAAACCCTACGGCTAACCTCATCTTAACTATGGCAATAGGTAAAAGAAAAGAAAGGTGGATTCAAGAGGAACAAATCAAATGTATTTGTCCCCAGATACCACTCCACATGTTGAAAGTCCCTGAGAACAAGGGGGGGAGGGGGCTCAACTCTGCAAGTCACTGCAGCAAGACTGCAGAATGAGAGACTAATACATGACAAGACAACGCTTCAAGCAATGAGCCACTGAATTAAAAAAAAAAACAAAACTGCTTCACTGTTACATTAAAACAAAGTAAAAATGGGCGGTACACATCTATCAAGGACCTCAAAAGGCCACAGCAGAAGGCTGAGTTTGAGGCTAGTCTGAGCTACCTAACAAGACCGTATCTTGTTTTTCTAAAATGGGAACTGGATCTTATAAAATGCTATCTCATATAAGATCTGGGCAAAGACTAAAAGTGCCAAGGAAAAATGGAAAACTGAGATAGGTCCCATCTTCATGGATGGGAGACTGAAGCTGTTCAGGATGTGAGCTCATCCCAAATTGACATTAGATCCAACACAGCCATCAAATTCTTCAGGTTATTTTGTGGGTGGAGACTAAGAGATCTGAAAGATTATGAGGCCTGGCCTGGAAAAACCAAAAATGCAAAATAGCACAATGCTGTAGATAAGCAAACCCTAGCACTACCATGGTTCCAAATCTTCCCTCAAGCTTCAGTACTGAGAGGAGAATGGTAGCAAAGCACCAGGACAACACAGCCAAGAGAAGAAGCCAGGAACAGCAATAAGGGCAACTCAGCAGGGAGATACCCAGGGGGGAAAAAAATCTACGTGAACAGATTTGCAATAAAGTTTTACAAACACTACCAAATCATGACTCACTAAAGGGAAAGTGTCAAGATAGACTTTCCTTAAAATAAATAAAAATAAAATACCCCTTTGAAAAGAATATCATCAAAGAGACTGAAGACAAGCCACAGAATGGGGGTTAAGTTTTGCCAAGCATACATCTGATGAAGAACTGGTATGCAAAACACACACCAGACACTTGTCAAAATCAATTAGCTGACTTTTAAGCAGCCAAAAGCCCTTCGGATTCCAAAGACCAAAGAAGCTAACAGAGATGAAAAGGACCTTATGGAATATTGCTAGGGAACTGTGAACTGAAACATTCAGATACTACCGCACCCATTACAACAGCCAGAATCAGACACCACCTAGGTGGGGCTGCACGACTCAATCAGTCATTGCTGGTGGAGATGCAAAACAGAAGGGCTGAAGAATCTGCGTTTCTAAAACAAAAACTATCAGTTTTTATCAGTCTGGCAGTTTGTGTAGGATGGAGCTGAGCAAGGCTTACCATAGGACCCAGTCACAACATGAGCAGGAGCGCCCAGGAGACTCCTAAGGCAGTGAAGTTCTTCTGATGCTGTCAGTCCATCTGTGACATTGTGCAATAGGGCAGTAGCGTAGACTGTTAACAAGGTGCCCAAGGTGGTTCACAGTCTTAAGTGTGCCACACTGACAGAAGATTGGAAGGGTAGTACAGAGATGGCCACTTCACTGTCTGGTACATTTTCCTACAATTCCAAAATAGCTCTTGAAAGCCTAAGTGCACACTAAGTAAATCGATCCTTTTTGGACCTGATACTACAGTTCTAAGTGAAAATTGTCCTGAGAATCGGCCTTTTGGGGGTAAAGATTTTTGGTAAACAAAGACATTAGAATTCTTTAGGTTAACAGATTGCTTTCAAATGCCATCTCCTTTGCCCACTGACAGTATGCTCTTGGGCACGTTTTGCAACCTCGGAGTTGCTTGGCATATAAAATGGCAATACTCCTAACTCTCACAGGTTAGCTGAACTGTTGGCTAAGCACAGGCGAAGGATCCAAAAAGGGTGTCTCCTATACCTAAACAGTATTCTTGTTTTCTCCAAAATTCTATTTCTGCTAAAGTAAGATACAGCCCTCCTTTGTACCCATGGCCCCAAGGCTTCAGACTGAAAACACTTGGGGGCAGACAGTGTCTCACTGTATATGTGCAGTCTTGTTCTGTTGTTATTCTTAAGTTTCAATGAGTTTCAACACCGACAGTGTATCAGCTAATCTAGAGACGATCTCTAACACATGGGAAGATGTGGGTGGATACACACACATTGGTCATTTTATAAAAGGCACTTGAGCATCTGTGGATCTGGGCACCCACTTGTACTCCTGAGACCAGTAAGTGCCGCGTGTCTTCCTGGAGGTCACTTTTGTATTCTGGTGAAAAACTATTCTAACTGGCAACTACAAATACTGTTAGGCTCCAAGGACGCTGCTCCATGGAGCATCAGTGCCCAGTTCAGTATGCAGCACAGGAGCGCATTTCATGAGAGCTCAGGTTTCCAGGTCTTCACCATCTTCAGTGCTTTGATACATTCCCAAACTGTCCCAAGGAAGCACTGCTTCTCACTTGTAATTCTGTTACTAAACACAAGCTTATCTTCTTAATGCCAGGGATGTAACAACAGTTTGGCTCCAAAAGGTCTGATTACCCTTTAAGTCTGCAAGGACACTCTGAAAAGCAACATTTTGTATTATATAGGTCATTTAATACATAATTCAGTTATTTATGTCAGAACTAAGCAAGCAAACCAAAAAGACCTTAAATGGAGATTATACTTTGTAATCTGATTTTCCAAGGTCTTAGGTGTCACCCTAACTTTTTTCTTTTAATAAATTATGTACCTTGTACAGTCTTTGACTACTGACCTGATTCTTACAAACAGAATAATTTCCTTGTGCATCACTATAAACATTATCTGCTTAGAAAAATCTTAGCTAATGAAATTAAGTGTCAGGGCAAAGCAATAGGAGGAGCCTGTGGACAAGCAAGGTCAGGTTTTAAAAGTCAGACACATCTATGTTGTGCTGGGTTAAACACTGAGAAACAAAGAGAAAAAAACAAAACATGTTCAGAGATATACTTCAGACTCTCAAACATGCTTCATGAATAGGGGTTGATCTAGTGGAAAAGGGGCTCAGAGCTGACAGGGGACCTACGAGACATCTTGAAGACTGCCATGTACAAAAAGGACCAAACCTGTTGTCATCCGGAAGCAGGACAAGTAAGATCTGGTTATATGACACCTATGTCCCAGCTGTAGCTGAGTCTTCCACACATTTATTATTTATCAATGGTGTGGAATTAGAAATGCTATATATACTGTTTCTATGTATCAATCAAGAAGCATGTAAAGACGTGATAAATTGGTGAATTTGAAGGTCAAGTTTAAAAAAGTATACAGGAGCAAATTCTGGGTCAAGTTTTTTTCCAAAGCTATTCTAAACTCAGAACCATGAAATGGTGCCTGATTTTATCAGCAATTATTTTGCTTTACATTCAAAGTAGAACAAAAAAATCCTTTTAAATAGAAACAAAATGTCAACAAGCTGGAATTCCTAAGAAAACTCAAATGCGATATAAGATCATGTTGTTTTCTACAGTACCTCATGAGTCAATGACACTGGAGCTCTTAAGAAAAATTCTAACCTGTTTTCCCATCTCATCCATAGTTGAGAATTACTTTCTCTCAGATATACTAAGTACTGTACTAACATTCAAATTTTTGAGCCTATTTAGCTGTCCTTAAAGAATGTAACAGTATAGCTTTCTCCTTTCAGTTACTTTTATATATATACTAGATATTATTTCTTAATCTTGGAAATAAAGGATTCCCAAGTTACGTTAAGTGAATACTTGTAAAACCCCTTAATTTATCAAACCAAAATAAAGACTTAGTATTTTTCTGAATCCTAAGTGTGAAGCAACAGAACCAGGAAGACACAGGCAGACTGAAGCCAGGCAATAATGGAGGAACACTGAAACTCCCGTGCCAGGTGCAGTACCTTCACAGTCCCACAGGATGCAAAACCCTACATCAAAGGCCAGGAACAGTGAAACACACCTGTAATATCCTCAGGAGGCTGAGGCAGGAGGATCACAAGCTGAGGACCGCCTGTGTCACACAGGAAGACTGTGTCTCAAGTAAAATCCACTACATTAAATATGGATCATAAACACTAACAGAGGAAAGGCAGAAGCTGCCTTGGTACCTTATGATATTAGAGGTTATGTGTGCATAAAAGAGGACACAATGTCTATGATATAGTTCTCAATAAACCCCAAACACGTAAAAGCAAATCTGTGGCTTGTCTATTTCTGTACTCTGGAAAGTTTCTAGGAAGATGGCTTTCCTACTTCTTTACCTGTCTGCAGAGCAGCCAACCTGGTAGGCTTATGTCACCAGCAGTCACTGCACTGTCCGCATTCTGAAGGTTCCTCTATCTGTACCGTGCCTTACCTCTTGTGCTGAGAATCCCTTTCATCAGAATGTCTGAAAACTCCAGTGCACATTTCAAACTTCTGTAGAATTTTCACTCATAAGAATCTAATTTGCCTTAGGTGTATATATTAGTGGAAAAACTCCAGGGCACCTGTGTGGCCACTTTGAAACATGAATTTTTCACATTTAGAACCCAATTAATATGAAATCTTCTTCACAGGTAACAAAAATAACTGAATGGAAAAAGACCTTGCTTGGGGCATTCGAGTACCAACACTGCTCACTAGAGCAGAAGAAAATGAGATGTGCGCACATCTGCAGCTAAGTTCAAAGGTCAGCACTTTCCAGTCACTGGCCTGTGACTTTTCATAGCAAAGCAGCTCTCCAAAGACCCATCCCCCTCCAAAAACAAAAACCCAAAACCCAACCTTTATTTCATCGGACAAAAGGGGGGGGGGGAGAAATAAAAAATCTATGGCTAAGCTCATCAGTGGTGGTGAAGCCATAGCCCGTGCCTGAATCCTGGAGATAACGGTGAACATTTCCACTGTGTGATGTTGTATTTGAAGGGAGAGCTCATGTAAAAGGAGCATGTAAAGCTCTTGTTTCACCACTGTTTTTGCAATGGTTTTGAAATTTCCAATGCATATAGAAAAGATTGTGTAGAGAAAACAGCTTTCCACTGAAATGGGGCTGTGAACCTTACAACAATTTAATCCCAGCATTAGGAACTTTGCATTTTAGTACAAACTTCAACTCACTTTTTCCAAACTTACCAGGTGAACAAAACCAAAAAAATCTTGGCTTCATTTCCCCTGCCCCAAAGTAGGAGCTATTCCAAATTAAAATATCCAGTTATAGCACCCATTTTGTTCAGAGTATCACTTCCTTGGGAGGCCCAATCAAAGTCCCTGGCTCTCAAGTCTCGAGCTTTATTTCTTGGGTGGGCTCCATCTTACGTGATTTTAAAGTGCTGGAGTCCACTCTCTGAACTTTACTTCAGATCCAAAAGGCAACCTCGTTCTAACAGACTCTGCACAAGAAGGGGTGACTGCTCTAGCGGCCAGCTTCAGGTGAGTCTAGTTATGAAGATAAGAATCATCCACACTGTCTAGATAAGGTTAAAAGCAACAGACTGTGAAGTCAGGAGCTGGTTTTGTTCAAGCTGAACAGGAAAAAGAAAACACCTTTCTTGGGAATGACTCATGACTTGGGTAGTTCTCCGATCGGCCTTCATTTTCAAATAGTTTCTGCTCTCAGTAGACTATTTATGACTATTTATGTATGCTATTTTGTTAGGGGTTATGTTTTGATCAATTTAATCTCAGAAATTTGACTAAATTACTCCTGTTATTTACCATACTGACTCTAGAATTTTAACAATTAGAGGAATTTTTTATCAAAAAAAATAGATGGAAGACAATATAAATCAGAAATACTTAGCAAAAGACACATTAAATTACACTTAAAAATATGGTTGCAATTTTCACTTTCTATTCCTGAAACAAAAATCAGCCATTTATCAGTAAGTGCATTTTTCCATGGAGAAAATATTTATTAGTTTTCAAATGATCACATAATACAAATATTACACAATTAACCATTCTAGAAAAAATAACTTATATTAATATTCATAAAATAAACACGGAAATGATTGCATATTGTAACACGAAATTTTTCTTTAAAATCTGAAAGGAAAATGCATCAAAATTAAAAGTTCCAACAAATCAGTACACAGTAACATACAAAAAGTTTCACTTTGAAATAGCTTGCCATGCCTGAGGTAATGGACCGGCACTGACGTCTCTTCTGCACACTTTAAGAACAAAGTGAACTCAAGCTTGGGATCCCAACCACTTTCTGTCTTCAGTGCCAAGACAAAAGGCTAACGACCTCAGGCCAAAACATTGTTTCCACAGTGCTTTAAAGAATGCAACTAAATTTCTAGGCAAATGTCACTTTCAGTTCCCCGAGTTCTTACTAAAATGTCAGGTAATTTGGTTTTTGTTTATATGTACTTATGAAATATCTTATTAAGTCGGGAATACAAAACTGTAATCACTCAAGGGAATTCAGCTCTGTGGGGGAAATTTTCCGTTCAAAATTATCTTTAACATTTACTTTTAAGGATTATACTTTTGAAAAATGATTTATAATTTGTAAGAAAAAATAGTTCTTCTAGCCAAGAAAGACTAAAAGCAGATTATATTTTTAGCAAATGTAGCTATTACACTTTGAGAGCCTAACATCTCAGCTGTTTTTATATTATTAACTCTACAATTTCTCTTCTTAAAACTTACTCCAAATTAAAATGAACTGGCAGCATCAGGTGACTGTTAAGAGTTTTCCTTAATAGCTCTGACTGGTTTCTAGAGTTACTAGATAACCAAAGAAACCAGCATTTTGATAGCTCCCGTCAACTGGTGATTTCAGAACTGTGGATTAGCTGTGTTCCACACCAATGCTCTGTATCATCCACGTGTAGTATGCCGTAGATACAGAGGAGACAGACCTAACAGGCATTTACTACTTAGGAACATAGACAGGATTCCATTGGTCTGAGACAGCTCTAGATTTTGTTAATCTGACAGATTACAGTAAAATAAAGCTCAGGACCAGCAAGAGATGAGCTAAGAGTACATCTTAACATTAACAGACTCTTAAAGAGTTTGGGTCATCCTTTATTTGCTAGTCCCCTTTAGCATTGGGTAACAAAGAGGAGGAGGTGGAGAGGGCCTATCACGCTCTTTATATTTTTTCTGCTACTTTTTAAAGTGGGGGTTGCCTACTTGATTAAAATGGTTTTCAGTCCCACAAATCTTTGAAGTGAAACAGATACAGAGAGCTGCTCTGAAAGACAAGACTCTCAAGCTTCCTCTATTTCAATCTTTAGAATAAGAAATATTTTTATGGCCATATAAAACTCTAATATGAAAGATTACTTCACTTTGAGCCTTTCCATTTTCAGACCAAAAATAAACCAGAGTGAATCTTAAGTTTGTAAGCAACAAGATCAGGTGCTGGCTCATCCTTGTGTCTTCTAGACATATTGCATGGGTCCATTCACCACTGCCTTCCAAACTGCAGGTCCTGGCATGTGTGACACATATCATCCATGAGGGCTCTGCTAGAAGAACTCCTTTTGCTGAAGAGGTATGATGTTTTACCAGTTGAAAGAAATCTGGGCAATTAGAGAACAAATAAACCGGTCTCCCATTATCAAGATACCTGGAGTCACAGAAGGAAGCCACCAAGGAAACAATGAAAACTTGCCAAAGCACCAACTTCAACTTCATATTCTACCCACTGTAGATGGTGAGAACTGCCTGGACTCACACCCTACCCCTGGCATCAAAGAAACTAAGAAAGAACCATCTTAATGCCCTAGTCATTCCTAGGGACTAGAAACTACTTGGGAGTGTATTACATATAACTTTCAGGGACATGAAATGCTGAAACTTATGTTCATTCATATTTATTTTATTAAAGAATGAAGCCTACATTTGACAGTAAAGCCACAACAGTACTATCATTCCATTTCCTAAGAGACTGAGTGGGAAGGGCCTAACATTTACAGTAGGAAAAGACCAAGAAGTCCTCACTAACAGGGCAGGGTGACACCTGGACATTCAACTGTATAACTTAGGAGATCTCAGATGTCCACCTCACCCAAAGACGAAGGACAGGAATTTCAACTTCTGGACTCTAAGAGAACTCTATCCAGTCCACTGTTACCATAAAGGCCAAAGCGGGAAGTTACCGCTTTTCTTAAATTCCTGTGAACTACACAGGCATAGACCAAATAATGTGTGTGCCCCAGATTAGCCACTGTTTTAATTATCTGGAGAGAAATTAAATCAATTTTAGTTTGTCTTTTGAACGGGCACTAGATAGTACTCTCAGAAAAACCAAGATTGCAGTCCCACCTGGTTCTTGTAAGAAGCCAAGGAGATTACCCACAGAATAAAATGGGCAGCGTAGAAACACTGCACTCTACACACACCCAAGCAAACAATGGAAAGCACCCACTTGTTTCTCATCCTTCCCACTCTCTCCAGAAGCTGGATATTCTGTCTCCAAGGGTTCAGTGGAGAAAGTGGACCCCTGACGTCAAAAGCTCTCCGTGGTCTTGGCTGTATCTGTGGCTCTAGGATCACTCCTTGCACCTCTGGGAGGAGAGAAGCACTGGAATAGAGCTGAATATAGATTTAAGAAAAAATTCTTATTAAAAAAAATTACATACTCTGGTCATTTGAGTTTGCAATGGCTTATCCTCAGGATAAAAAGGAGCTATCTTGGGACAAACTTTCTTAAGTACCATCTTAATTTGAATTTTAGAAGTCTGTTACCACAAATGATTAATTCCTTAGTAACTATTAAGAAGGGACCTGTACTGGTCTAAGCCATAACATACTCTGTGACAAACCACTCAACTTCAAATAGAAGACAAAAAAAAAAAAATCATATGTTATGATGGGAAACAAGATCATAATTGTCTTAAAGGGACAGGGAGAAGGCATTCAACCTCAGATACATCAAAAGAGCCTGTTAATTCTTCCATCAAAGAGAAGAAGATGGATCAGAAAGGAGAAACAGAATAATCTATAGTAACAGAATACTACACTTCAGGAATATCTACAAAGTTCAATTTAATTGTTTAAATTCCAGTACTTTATAGAGAGAATTGATCCACACTATAGGTCAATATTATGGCCAAAAAAGGTTAAATTTGAGTTTTATCAAAGCTCTGACTAATGTCACTGAAAAGGGTTTCTTTTCCAGCATTCATCTTTGAAACTGGAGGGCAGGATAATGCTCACAGATAATAGATACTTAAAGTTTTCAAATGCATGATCATTTTGTTTGGAGCCAAGAGGGACCAGGAATAAATCATTAGTGGCCATAATGTAGGAATTAAAGCATCAAAGCATAACAAACAATAGATGATGCTAAAGATCCTGGAAAATAGCTTTACTGTAGGACAGAAGTTAAAGCACATAGCATCTGATCAAGGAGAAGTTGGAAGGAGAACCAGAGAGGCAGGCAGGCATTTAAAGTTATAGGGATTAATAGTATTGCCCTGGGGGGAAACGACCAATCATCTTTGTGGTACAGAGTGATAAGTTCCTGTGAAATCTGAAGATATTCCGCTGACTATAAAGGTGCCATTTGTCCCTGCTCTCTGATTAGTCAGCCAAGGTGTCCTACTTCTGGGGCATGTTATATTTTGGGTAAATGAAAGGGGGGAATTCTACCAAGTTATTTCCCTCTCACGTGGACTGGTGGTGATCACAAGGGTTCCTTACCTGTTAGTGGAACGAGGACTGTGCTCTCTCCTGTTCTCTACCAAACCAACAAGGGTATAGTCTCAGCATTAAGGAGGTAGTAACCAACACAGTTAAGTGTCTACTGCCTTCGCTTCCTCCTGGCTCTGGCAGCCAGTTTGGAAACAAACCAAAGCTGAAAAGGAATGGTTACTCCATTATCTAACAACATTTAGCATGAATTTTAAAAGCCTGAAGATAAAAAGAAAGCTGAACCCTTCTCCTTAGGAACATATCCAAATCTCTGCACAAATGAGAAATAAAACAATCTGGCCCAGGAAAAGGAAACCTGTGATGAATTTAACCAACCAATCTATAATTTTCTAAAAGTTTTTTTAAAAAATTTTTTTTAAATAAAAAAAAAAAAGAAGAAAGTAAGTAACAGAGAAGGTAGAATTGCCACCCAGGAAAGACACATGGGATAAATAACCACAGAGTACTCCATGAGTCAAGTGGCGATACCCAGTCCTCCCTTACAGCCCAAGAGCCTGGATCTGCACCAGTGTGCTCTAGCAGTGCTGTCCCGTTATTACCCTGGGGCAGGAGACCAGGCACAATGACAGGAAAGGAGTGTGAGTTAAAACCAAGACCTGAGTGTGGAATATCTCAAACGTACTCTGGGTTAGGTACGTCTTAGGACTAAGAAAAAGTATCCCACAGCTTGCCTACATGAGTTACCTTCCTGGTAACTCGAGAACAGCATGTCAGAGAGCTGCCTCATACTTCCCTTCCACCTCTGCAATGCAAGCTAATTTCTTCTAACTCATTTTACTGGCAAATCCTCTCTTTTGTGATACTATTCAATATAAACTGAGGATTATTCAAGAATTCTACATTACCGAAATCGAAGTAAAATTTAACTGTAACAATCAAGGTAGTTTTAAAAAAATTATTTGGAAATCATAAACAAAGGTTGAGATTTTTCCAAATTTCTCCCCAATTGTCAAATAATGACCAGTCATAACACATAGCTGGTTGAGAACTGGAAAAAGGTGAAGGGCCATTTTGAACAAACACACATGACAATCTTTTTAAGTTTAGAATCAACTTGCTCAGCTTAACATTAGGTTAAGTTTACAACTTCAGCAGGAACTTTAAGCTAACCACTTCCAAAGCTTTATTTTTTGTACCTTCCAGAATACATGTTCTTAGCTTCAAAACAACAAAGCCAAAGAAAAGAAAACCCTAAACCTTTACGTTAGGTTACAAAGCAAGGTCTTTCTTGGCTAGAGAAACCAGGCAATCTATAAACTTCCCAACGTCAGATTTCATTCACAACAGTTCTTTATTCTGCCTGTAGTATCAGGACTTCAGCAGACTCTTACTAGGCAATGAGTAAACATTTTGCTAAATAAAAATTACTTTGAAATCATTCAAGGAACCTGGTGTTCTTTGTGCTACAAGTTAAAAATTTAGATCTGATGATTTCATCAAATGTACAGTTTTGACATGAGGTCAGGAGTTAAGAGCATCAGAACAGTCTCACTCTGCTTTCCCAACAGCATTCCTCTATGACAGAGCTTCTCAACCTTCCTAATGCTGCAACCCTTTAATACGGTTCCTCATGCTGGGGTGACCCCCAATCACAGAACTTTTCGTTGCCACTTTGTAATTTTGCTACTGTATGAATCCTAATGTAAATACCTGACATGAAGGATATCTGATATGCAACCCTGGTAAAAGGTCTGCTCGACCCCAAAGGGGTAGCAACCCACAGGTTGAGAACCACTGCTCTACGTGATGTTTCAATGGGAGAAAACTAAGTATTCTGCAAGAACAAAATGTAATCACTAGAGAATAAATTTTAAACCAAAGATAACAAGACCCACAGTACTGTGATGTGACTGCAAATGGGGGTGAGAGGTCTCCACCAGCAGGCTAAGTCATCAGTGTATTCTCCAACTATCTATGCTTCTAAAGACTCTTACAAAAAACCAGCTATGGTCAAATCAAAAAGAAACGCTTATTTATTTATTGTTATACACTTAGCATTATATGCATTCACATATACCACCAAGAAAGAGAAACTCTGTTGAAATGGCTATCAAATGAGGTTATTTGTGAAATTTGCCCTCAGTACTAAATTATTAAATAATGAGGATATAGGGCTTAGTAGTTTTAAACATTTCTACACCTAGTTAAACAGTGAACTAAAATAACATGATTTCTTGTGTTGTTTCTGAGCTAGGGCCTCACATAGCTCAGGATGGCCTTCATCTTCCTACCTCTGCCTCCCTACTGCTAGGACCACACACAGTCCTTCCCAGTCCAGGAGACGGATTTGACCCTAAAGACTTGGACCATCGCTGACCTAAATTTAAGCCACTGCTTACAAATGTGCAATTTATAAAATAAAATAAGACATATGAGTTAGTAGCCTGCCTTACCCACTTTATCACTGATTCTTACTGGTTCAAAATCTGAAAATGAACTTCCCACAGATTCCTCTGTCCACTGGACAAATAGTCATGGTTGGCTGTCAGAAGAAAAGAGTATTTAAAAAAAAAAAAAACAAAAACAAAAAACAAAAGCATTATCTCTGTCTTTCTGGTCCCTAGAAGAGTGTGTGGCACTTGAATAAGTGATTCAGTAAATGCTTTCCAAACAAAGCTTGCTGATCAAGAAACTGTAAGAAAGTGCTGGGTTTCCTGTCTAACATAAAGGTAGACAGCACATAATTCAACTTTAATTCCAATGAAAACGACTTTATCCAAAGTATCAGAGTTGAGACAGAAGGTGAGACCAGACTGGGCTACCTACCAAGTGCCAAACCAGTCAGGCTAAATAGACTCCAACTCAAAACAAACCACCTACCAAAAAACAAAACCCCCTCAACACCTAACAAAATCCCATTATATTTTCTCATCCTTTTGAAAAAGTTACCATTCAAAATGTTACTGGGACTGAAGTCAGACCACTAGATGTAAATGCCAAGTTCTATTAAAAGGAAAGAAAAACAATCCATAACACGAGATATATTTAAAGCAGTCAACTTACTACAGAATGAAAGGCAAAAAGCAATCATAAAACGTTAAATTCTACCAACCAACAGTAAAAGGCAACATCAAAGGAAAGACAAAACGCAAGCATCCTTAAATTTGTCTGACTCTTTTAAATGAAAGAGTTTTTTTTCCAGGTGGTGGTAGCACACACATTTGATCTGAGCACTTGGGAGGCAGAGGCAGGAAGATCTTGGTCTACAAAGTGAGTTCCAGGCCAGCCAAGGCTGTTACACAGAGAAACATTGTCTCAAAAAAAAAAAAAACCACCAAAAAAATAAACCAATAAAAATTGGCTATTTGACCCACCCAAGTAAATGAAAGTCATTTTAGATCAAGTTACTCAACTATGACTTTTATAATTAGCCTACCTTTTCCCTCTCCAACAGCTCCTATGTCTGCATGTTTCCTTAGTATAAATTTATTGGCTTTGGCCTTAGGATGTCAGGAGACTTGGAAATATAAATTACTTTAATATAAAGCACCTCTTCTACTATATTTTTTTATCCTAGGAGCCTGAGTTGTACACTATATGAATACACACAGAAAAAGTGAAAAAAAAAGACATGTTATAATAGTCTTGTTTCATTAATTACATTTACATCAATTCCTTTAGTATCTTTATCCATTCACGGTAAAAAACTGCCATTAGTTAACAACAGCAACAAAAGATGAAGAATAAAACTTAAAATGCCCTGATGCAGCAAGGATGCCAAAGGCATTGAAATCAAAAGACAGTAGGACAAGTAATAGAATACTTAACATCTCAGCAGTAAAGCCATGGAGAGCAAGCGTGCACCTCCCGTTCCTGGCCTCTGCCCCATCTGATCCTAGGAACACGGCAGGTGAACAGAAAGCGAAAGCCCATTGAATGAGTTGGTACACATCACGGCCAATGAGACCCAACATGGGAGGAAGCACATCCCAGAAACATGACTACCAAGTGCAATGGGAATCTAGACTGAAACCTACAAAGATCAGAATAAACATTATGTCAAAGTTCAAGGCCATCTTACAGACTAGTTCCAATTTCCTAATTTCTAGATTTGTGTAAGGCTGTGTAAAATAGAAATAACAAGGAAAGCTGGATAGGAGTTTCTGAAAAGGCTTTTCACTCCTCCTGTTTCAAAACAAAAGGCTAAAATTAAAAAACAAAACAAAAAACCAAAAAGATCCTGAACCAGTTTCTATACCCATGTAATTCTCAGTGAAAAAAAAAAAAATCAACTTTTCAGGTTCAGAATAATTTAGTCCATTATTTCTGTAAAAATTAATCCTAATGGAAATAGCAATAGTATGTCATTGAGAACCATGAAAGTCCACAATAGCAAACTAAAAGAAGTCTGTGTTTGCCTACTGCTCACCAAGATAGACTCCTACACAGCATTCAGACTGCAACATCCCCACAAACTAAAAACATCCAACCTGATTTTCTGTATTTAAAATCCTAGTGGCTTACTAACTATTCAAAGCTTTCATATCTGTTTCTACTTTTCAAACATTTTGAGAACAAAATTTTGATGCTAACAATTAATGTCTAAAAAGGAAAATATTGCCAAAAAATACGGTGAAAAGAACATTATTACCATCAAGCCCACAACTCCAGAAATACGATTTAGGGCTTTTGTGGTGGAATATATCTTCAATACCAGCACTCAGGAGGCAGAGGAAAGGCAACCTTAGTGAGTTCAAGGCCAGCCAGGCCTACATAGTGAAAAGCTGTTTTTAAAAAAGAGGCAGCTGGGCATGGTGGCACACATGCACACCTTTAATCCCAGTACTCAGGAGGCAGAGGCAGGCAGATCTGTGAGTTCCAGGCCAACCTGCTCTACAAAGCGAGTTCCAGGACAGCCAGGACTGTTACACAGAGACACTCTGTCTCAGAAAAACAAAGGAAAAAGGGAGGGGGAGGTTCACTGGACTTGTGAGGTTAGGAACAGGAAGATTTGGTGTTCAAGGCCAGTCCTGGCTACATGAGACCCTCTCTGAAAAACAAAGCAAAAACAAAGACAGACAGACCAACTTTAGTTCTCAGTGTGTCAGCTACCAGTAAAATTTCAAGTCACGTGAGATACTGGTTTCAATCCTTGCTACACAAGCTCACTTACTTCATATTTACCAAGGACAAAAGCTAAACTTCCCCTAAGAAATGAAGTGTGGTGCTGGAAAGATAGCTCAGCAGTTAAGAGCACTGTCTGCTCTTCTGGAAGACCTGATTCAGGTCCCAGCACCCACATGGTGGCCGACAACCATCTGCAACTCTAGTACCAAAGGGTCCAATACTCTCTCTAGCATCCCCTTGCACCAGGCACACACATGTGTGGACTGTCATAAGCCACCCCACATACATGCAGGCAAAACACCCATAAACATAAAATAAATAAACTTTGTTTTTAAAAAAAGAAGGAATAAAGGAAAGAAAGAAAAGGGAAGGAGGGAGGAAGGGGGAGGGAAACATGGAACTGGAGCAAAGAATCTGCTTTAAAAAGCACATAGTTTTCTTACAGAAGACCTGAGTTCAGCTCCCAGCACCTCCATCAGTTTACCAAAATGTCCTGCAACTCCAGCCCTAGGGAACTGACACTCTTCTGCCTTCAGGTAAATGTACACATGCACATAATTTCTTTTAAAAAAAAAAAGGGGGGGGGTTTAAAATAAAATGAAGCGATCTGGCATCCTTCACACATTCTGGGAAGTCACTGACTGTGTACTATTCAGGAGTAGAACCAGACTGTGGCATTTCTAAGAAGAAAAAGAAATCCATTCTGTCCTCCAATTTTGAGTTCAGCTAATGCTTTAAGGCCGGAGTTCGCAGTTTTATGGTAGCCCAGAATATATGCTACTGAACACAGAGGAACGTTTACCTTCACAAAACATCTTCCGTGACAAATTTTTCCCTTCTTTAAAATCTCTCAGGTCACAAAGGACTTCAACTTTTATCCCCCAAATTTGGCATTCTTAAACCACACATGGTGACTCAAGTCTCTAATTCCCTGCTTAGAAGGCTGCATCAGGAGGATCATTGCAGGAGGCCAGCCTGGACCACACAGCAAGTACTTCCTATAGTCTGAGCTATATAAACAAGTAGTATGGCCAGGTTAGACCAAGAAAATAAACAACAAAAAACAGTAAAAGTAAGAATCTGACACCCTTTCTTGTATCTCTCTTGTATTCCATTTCTCAAATGAACATACGAGGAAACTGACAGATTCAGTAAGCTCTTTGCTTAGCTAGCACCACCTGTAGTATGATGAGCCAGGGACATCAAGTTAATAAAATGCTTTGTATCTCTGTTTATTATTAGCTAGCTCCTTGTAACCTAATTTGGCTTTTCCTCAAGAAGACACTACCACATACAGAGTCCATCCCTAATGACTGCAGACTGTTTACAAAGCAGGGTCAGGTAAGTGAGCAGAAGGTGTGTCGACGCAGCACCTTCCCGAAGCATGTTCCCAAGCCCCTGGCAAGCATGTCTTTGGTACGTTCTCATGGCAACAGTGATACGGACGGATACTTACAAAAGCAGGATAGAAAGCAAGCCAACTATTACAGTGGGATAATAAACGTGGACAGAAATGGGCTCAAAGAGATATAAAAAGCATTTGGCAAAAGCCCTGAGCTCTAGAACTTTCCTTTTCCCATGTGACAAACTACTATTACAAAAACACTCATTTTGAAAGTTTATAGAGGACATCAAAGTTCAGTTCAATGAATCTGCGAACCTGCAAATGCCTGATACTGACTCATTATCTTATTAAACCAAACTGATTGGTTCCATTCATTCTGTGAGATGGTTTACCGTCCCATATGGGGCTGAGAACGGAACAGATGGTCGTCAGGGCACTGTGCCCATCTAAACAATCTTTACAAAGTTTCAGATCGCTTCGTCTGGAACATGACTCTACTTTGGAGTATTAAACTGCCACATGACACTGTATTTCTCTGGGCCACCCCCCCACACTCTTCGCTCCCATTAGGAAAAATAGAAGGCATGTTTTGTAACAACTTTGGCTTTTATGAACTTTTCCCAAGCTCCTACTCAGACATAGGATAGTCCTCTCCAGATGGAATCAGGAAAAAAATCAACCCCTGATGTCTCCATTGAACAGAATGAGGTTGTTTGTTTGTTTGTTTTTAATAGAATGGAGGCATTCACTCTACACTGTAGAAATTAGAAGTTCTTCCATATAACCCTGATGATGCAGACTATACCAAACATCACAAAGACCAAGAACCATCTTCTCAACAGGCTGTGGAGTGCAGGAGTCTCACCCTGGTAGGCAAGCTTTCTTTTGTAATTTACAATGTTACAAGGGAGGCTTATTTGGCACAGCATGAGCACCCTCATATACACAGCTACAAAGAACTGAGCTGGCTGCACTGCACATCTGGCTCTGTTAATCTCCCGAACAGTACTTGGGTGTGGTCTCTCTACACAACAGGTAAGGAAACTGGACTTGGAAAGCTTAACATACAGAAGTCATGCAATTAAGAGGCAGAAGAAACAAGGTTAGATACCAGGTCTGAGGTCAAAACTAGTTCTCAGTAAAAATCTATCTCATTATATGCTAGAAGCACTGAAAACTGTGTTCCATCAACTAATCTGAATGCAAAAGCTGACATGCACTCTATACACGGAACAACACCTGAGTATATACTTAACCTGGATGCCATCGAGATCTACTACGCTCAAAGCGCATGAAGATCTTAGTGAACTCTCCCCCATATCCTTAGCACTTCTACTAAATACAAGGTATGTGTCAAGCATTCGATGTCTCTGAGACAAATACATTTCCATGGGGAGTACTGTAAAGAGCTTTCAAGACAGACAATTCCTTAAGCTAGCTGGCATCATCTTTACTTCCCATGGGTGGATCTCTAAATGTAGGCAATGAGGAGAAAGTACCCCTGGAGAGTGGACTGTACCAAGCTTTTCCACAATTACCCACTATCACACCTGCTTCTTTCTCTCCCACCATCTACGAGGGCTTATCCCCCCTTCCTGGTTTGTCTGTTCATCTCCTAGTCACGTGCTGATGATCCTCTAACTCGGCCTGGCAGTACTAACGGTATTTAAGTGTCCCATTCAAAGGCTCAAACGGAGCACAACTTGGCTCTGTTAGACCAGACTGCCTCTTACACATTGCATCTATTTATAATAAGCCGCTGTAAAGTTGCTTAGGCTCCAAGAACCACTAGGAAAATAATGGAAACTCTTAAGAAAAAAGTCTAAAAGGAGTCTTAACATCCACAAAATTAACTCATTAAAACATTCTTGTGCAATTGCTGGCCTGGCCTGGTAGAGACAGCAAGTCTAGCAGCAGTCCACATGCAGAAGTAAACGGAGCAGCTGTAGCTCCCTCCCACTAGTGACAGTGGGGACTGGGGACCCAGGTGAGACACAATTGCTACCCAGGGATGACGCAAGGACGCACTTCTTTTCAGGGCTGCACCATCACACCCAAACACCCCAGCTCCAATGTTCATTCATGAAACGCTCAACAGCTCCAACGTTCATTATGAAAATGAACAAATAAACTTCTGCAACAACTTTTAATAACAGATACTTAATGAAACTGTTCCAACTAAAAAATAAAATTCACTTTCCAACATGAAGGAGCAAAATGATAAATTCTATTTTTCAGCTACATATTAAGCACTCATATAAATTAGCACTTCTGCATTCCAGTAACAAACATGTGATACATGTTTGAGTTGCAACAACTCAAAATTAAAGACCCAAGTCATAAACATGCTATTATGATTCAATTAATTAGAATGAGATTTCTGCTTTTAAAGTATTTTAATGTAACTTAAGCTGAGCTTAAAGAAAATACCATAAGCTTATCTCTGAGACCAACAGACGGCTACCAACCTCATTTACTGATGGTTTATGGCACAAAACTGTGTCTCCCGGGGCCTGGTAACACCCACCTTTGGGAGGCAAAGGCAGACAGATCTCTGTGACTTTAAGGCCAGCCTGGTCTACATAGAGAGTTCTAAGACAACCAGGGCTATATAGTAAGATTCCGTCTTTTGAAAAGAAAAAAGAAAATAAATGTATGTCTCCACAGTTATTCTTCTGAATTGTGGTTAGACTCACACAATCCCAACTTCAAAGCTGCATACTGAGCAATGAACTTGGAAATGCTAACCACAGCAAAGGGTGTGTTACCACTGTCCCTCTCAGGCATCCACGGCCCTTACGAATTTATCATTAATGAACAATTCTGTCAAGAGAAGAAGCTAAAAGGACCAGAGTGTGGGGTGGTGATTTCTGATGACAGACTGAGATGGAAGTAACAACAAAGGGCTTCTTACTGTAACACCTCCTGGTTCTCAATCCACCCTTTTGGCCTGGAACTTCAAAACTGGTACATGTGCTAGTAACAAAAACATTACAGACATCACAGCTTGTACAAATGCACACAGCCTGCTTCAGAGAGTAACTGATGAGTGCGGTGGATCTCCACAAAGGAAGAGAACAGTAAAGACGGCAGCGTGGGTGTGTGCGGGAGAAAGGGGAAAGGAATGGAGCTGATCAAAATGCTGCCTGACCATCAGCCAAGAGTCTAGGTTAAGTAATGGGAAGCCAAGCACCATGCTGAACCTGAAGAAACGTGGTGCAATGTGACAGGAAGGCCTGTTCACAGTGCTGGAGGAAAGCTTCCGGTCACTGGCACTCATGTACCTGGGCTGTGGAATTAACACACGAAACCAGGGAGTGTGTCAACTAGTTCCTTATCTTTGTCCCCAAAGGAGTACACTTGAAGAAACACGCAACAACATAAACATTCAAGGCAAATGCAAATGTCACTTAGCATATTTTAAAAACTGTATTTATTAAGTAACCATCAGATACCATCTTTTAAAGTAAATTTTAAAATAGGACTATACTCAAAAGGAAACTATGCGTAACTATCAAAAATACAACAAAATTATCCAGAGAGCACAATTAAGAAAACAAACATAAAACTTTCTTATAAAACAAAGTTAACTGGAATCTTTTGTTTATTTAAAAGACCAAAGTGTGAGACGGTATCTGAAAGATTTACTAGTCACCCTCTTCAACACAGCAAATCACAGAAGAAAAACCTAAGGGCATCCCTATTACATCAAAATATCTTTATTAGTCAGTAATTCTCCTGTGATAACAGAAGGAGTAAGGCCCAGCACCTCACAGTATACTTTAACTCAAGGAAGGGGGACATTCTAGTTCCGGCCACATGTCGAGAAGTGTGATGGTTCAACTTCAGGTTTAGATGACCATGGGGCACAGTCTTAAGGCATGAGAGGGCTCCTAGAAGCGAGTGAGGCGGGAGAGCCCGGGCACTGTTTACTCAATAGGTGGGACCTGAACTGAGAAGCGTCATTCCTACTCCCCTGCAACCCTCAACTATTTCTCGTCAGTTATTCTGCAGCAGTCATGAGAAAGGAAAGCCAAGTCCAAACTCTGAAACCAGAACTTCCTATTTAGATCCCAAATCCCACCTAAACAGGTAGGTGACCTTGAATAAAGTGCTCAATCTCTCTATCCTCGATTTCCTCACTTGGAAATGAGAATAATAATGGTACTTAATCCAGAAGCACGGTCTATGCTCAGAACGACTTGGAGCAGCAGTGCTGATTCTCAAGTACTCTACTCAAACACTGCCATGGACATCACCGCAGTCTGACTGCTAGCGGCACCCACCGCACAGCAGAAATGTGATGCCTCATTTTAGATTGGACAAGTGAACCTGTCACTTCTTCATGAAGCTTGGTCAGAGAAAAACTACCAAGCCTCAAGAGAGTGTAATCTAATTGAAAGTTAGATTTAGTCAAAAGCAAATTAAAAAGCATGCGAAAGTAACCTTATTACTATCAGTACTAAGATATAACATGACCTTATGGTGATTTTAATGGCAAATATCATTTCAACTGTATGTGCACACTTTCAAAGCACTCCTAACTAAGCAATATACTGTTTGTATTTATATGCACAATAGGAAAGAAAACGACAAAAAAGGGTTATAATTTAATAGCCTGAACAAGTTATAAGAGAATTAAGTCTTATCAAAAATGAACAACTTGAATTTGTAAGTCACTCATCAAAGAATCCTCAGGCACGTACATAGGATAACAAGAATTCCCCACACTAAGCAGTCAGATGTTACTGCAAAACCAATCTGAAAGCCTTGGGAAAAAAAGCAAGTCATTGCTTCATCTATCTTAGCCACATAATGCTCTGAGTTACTCTGCTCTGTGGCTCCATGGATGAGCATAGCCACGCCATGCACCATGACCTACTATGAATCCTTTATGAAACCAAGTGACAGTAAGTCTCTCCAGTCAACACAAAATGGTTCTAAGGCAGGCAACAGAGATGATGAGAAATTCTTTCATTAGACTTGGAGCTAGCCTCTGGTGACCACTCCATTACATCATTTTTCTTTCTGGTGGTGGTGATGGTGGTGGTATTGTTAGTATTATTAGTCCTGCTTTCCTATTTTGGGTAACAGGCAGCTGATAATGACCACAACTAATACAGGTCACAAAAATTAAATTGTAAACAAATAGTCAATAAACTGGTTATCAGGAAAGAACCTCAACAGAGTGCGTGGCGGTCTATAAGCTCAAAGCCTGTTTTGAACAGTTGAGACTGCATCAAAAGATTTCCAAGATAATACCTAGGTATTTTAGAATCGCTTTTATAGAAAATACTATTCTGGTCAAAAGCAGGAAAAAAAAAATACTGATCATTCCAATTAGGAAGTAAGATTTAAGAATTCTTAACGGCATAATCTTAAGTGAATACAAAATAAAACAAAAGGCTTGTTTAGAAAACAAACAGCCAACTCCCAAGAGGCCAAAAGTAAACCAAGTGTCATTCATATATCCATTAAGAGAGAAAGTGATGTCATGATAACCTATAATGAACTGAAATTCTATTCTCTAAAAGGATACATTTCACTTGTCCGCTCTTATATCACAATTAATAACAGATTTTCTTCACTGAACAAGCTTTAACCATTTCTTTAAACACTGAAATAGGTTTAGATACTTAGTAAATCCCAAATATTCCTATTGTGGAAGTTAAAATTATCACATAATCACCAAACTAATAAACTGTAGCAAGCATTATAAACACAACAACAAGGTGCTTTCAATCAGTTTTAACAAACAACCTAAATGTAAACCAGTAGGCCAGAGGCCTCTCAAAATGTAAGCACTTTAGCCAGGTGTGGTGGTACATACCTGTAATCCCAGGATTCCAGAGGCTGAAGCAGGAGGACCGCAAATTCAAGGCCACGTTGGGCTATGTAGCTAGGTCAAGGTCAGCCTAGGCTACATAGCAAGACCACATCTCAAAACAAGAAGAAAAAAAAAATTTGACAATTAAAGTTTAAGGAAGGGTTAGGGAGGTGACTGTGGGTATGTTTATGTTCAAGAACAACGTGCAAATGCCCAGAGGAGGTAGAATGGATGGCAGGTGACAGTTTCTGAAAGGTCATCAATGTCATCAGGACTTCAGAAAGCAGGGGAGTGGGTGGAAGCCTGGGGGCGTGGCTCAGTGGTAGAGTCCTTGCCTGACATGCTTGAGGCTTTAGGCTCTCTGCCCAGAACTAAAAGAAGGGAGAATTTACTTTTCCTTTTTATCTGTTTCTTGTCTGCCAAGAACAGTAAGCCCTTGCCACATGCTCCCACCACCAAGCGCATGAGGCCAAACAACCAAGGACAGAACCTTCTAAAACCAGGAGCCAAAAGAAACCTTTCCTAGGGGAATGGGAGTCTGGTAGGAGGCCAGGAACGAGCAGAGATGAAGGGATTGCCTTACACCAATGGCTTTAAGGGGATCTGGGCAGGTGAGTTACATAAAAGACTCCCGCGTTAAGACTATCATTCAGGCAGCAACACAGTACCAGAGAAAGGCACGCCGCGTGCAGAAGACCCAGGGAGAAAGCTACTGCACGCCATACTTTTTAAGTCAGGGCTGTTTTATCTTAGACTAGAATTGTGCCAGCAGAGAAAGGGTGGGAGATAAATAGGAATGCTACATTCAGGATGTAAAATTCTGTGAGGAAGAAGACATACAAAGAATGTGACTCTTGATGTCAGAGGACAATCTGAGGGCCTTGGGTGACAGAAGAGTGTAGCCGGCACAGCAGCTCATGCCTGTGATGACAGCACTGGGGAGGCTGAGGCAGGACAACTGTCTCTCTCAAGCTTGAAGCCAAGAAGCCTGTGAGAATGAGAAATGCTAGGAAAGCTGTCCAGCACAGAAGGACGAGAAAAGTAGGAAACAAAACAAAACAAAACGGAAGAACAAAAAACAAAGAAGGGCGGCACAGATAGCCAGAGTGCTTTAGGAGGAAGCTCAGTCAGCCAGCGGAAGGAGTCAAAGACAGCTTTCTGGTCAAGCTGACTGGAAAGGGAGAAGTGTTGGCAAGAAAAGGCATTTCTGTATGTGAGGTCATAAACCATTATTTTACAAATGGGTAAAGAAGCTTTAGTTCTTCTTCCTTCTCCTGCGCCTTCCTTTTAAAGAGACATTAAAAGATACGCTGAAGCCACATGTGGTAGGCCTGACCAGGAATCCCAGCATTTGGAAGGCTGAGGCAGGAGAACTGCCGCAGGAGGCTGGTCTCTGCTACACAAAACAGCAAGCAGGTATCCTACTAGGCTGTCACAGGACTCTGACGGTAGCTCCAAGACCAGGTCTTTTCAGTTTCATGTTTTAAAGTTAAATTTCTAAACAAGAAATCACATCTACTCTTTTGCTATCAAAATAAATTTTTAAGACCCTATCTCAAATAAATGAATGGAAAGGTATAAAGACATAAGCCTATTAAAAAGCAAGCCATGAAAAGACAATAGTAGCACAAATCTGGAAGCTAGAAAGCAGATGCTGAGCGACAAATGACTTGGCAAGCAGTAGAGAAAGCCAAGAACAAACCCAATTTAAACTTTGCAAAGCCCCAAAGGCCCAGGAACTGGCAGCACCACACATAGCCGCTATGGGAACAGGGTTCTGAAGAAGACAGGCTTCATCAGTTCTCCAGGCCTGCTCCTCAGCCAAGACCAGCCAGCTCAAGTCTGCAGTCTGAGGAGGGAGTGAGGCACAGCAGAAGGCAAGAGGGAGAACGAAACACAGCTGAAGGAAGACAAGCTCGGGGGAGCCCAAGACTTGCAGGACTTCTCATTCCTCACTTCCTGCTCCCCTCCCTGGAGCCCTTGCTGACAAGCCTTTCTGTCTAGCCACAGAAGATCCTCCTGACAGGGAGCTAACTCAACTAAAGGGCAATACAAAGACATCAAGAACCCCGGCCAACCAGCCCAGTCAGGTTACCATCCAGTGAGACCAATGGCTAAGAAGCTTGACTAAGAATCTGTACCCAGTATTTCCACCCCTTACTCTACCACACAACTGCCAACTATGAGAAGGAATAGAACATGAAAGAGAAAGGATCAAGGCAAGAAAGGAAGCAGAACCTGGAGAAAACAGAGTGCACAGAAAGAAAACTGCTAAAGCTACCCATGAAAACCATACTACTGGAGCTGGAGGATGGCAAGTTCAAGGCCAGCTGGACTACACAGAGCAACCCTGTCTCATAAAACAACGAAATCTAATGTGCTCAGAGCTAAGAGAAAGCACCACTACTATTGAACTGGGGCAATACACAGCTAACAAGAAGGAAAGACCATAAAAAAAAAAAGCTCCTGGAAATTACAAGAAAAATTCAATAGAAACAGAGCAAAGAGAAAGAGATGAAAACCAAGGAAGTTAGATCAGTCAAGGAGGCCCGTGATGCAGGTAAGTTTGAGGAGAAAATGTGTGGGTGGAGCTCTTTGGCAGAGTTTGCCAAGGCTATGTGAGGCCCTGGGTTCAGTCTCAGCATCACAAACTTTCCAGGCTGAAACAACACACTCCACCCCCCATCCTCCCCCAACCACATGCATACGTGCAATCCGTGTAAAATTTAAAACAACGGAAGCAACTTAAAAGCTTTCATAGATTTTAAAAATAAGGAGGGAGAGAGAAAGAAGGAAAGCAAACACAAATCACTTACGGCTTGAGAAACCAACGTGGCTACAGAATTCTCAAAAGCAATATAGAAGCTACCAAGTGGTGGCAGAGTTGCAAGAGAACACGATTTTTACAACCTGGTAGCCTTTACCTAAACAAAGAATCAACTGAGTGCAAGGTAAGCTGACACCATTTAAAAATAGCAAGTAAATCAAGAATGAAGTCAACAGTGGCTGTGGAAAATGAAGACGGACCACTGGGGAAAATTAAAAAGGGAATCCTAGAGTAAGAGATGAGTGGAAGCCCAGGCGACGGTCCAGAAGAGAGGCCAGAGTAATACTAGGCTTCCTCGAAAATTAATCTTATTAACTAATTAATACCCTGAGGTTGATGAAGAGGCGGGTGATACAGAACAGTAGTGATATCGGGAGAGGAACCTAACCTAAATACGGGGCGTGGTGGGAACAATAAGCTCCAGATGCCTCAGCTCAAGCCAAGTTCCCTGCCAAGAGGAAGCCCAGCGTTCTAAGTGGCTCTCTAGTCCCCATGCACTGAAGTGCAAGCACAGAACCTCGAAATCACCAGACTTGAGGAAGGACTCTATCAAGGTGGGGACCAGGACGGGTAACCTGGAGAAAGAGAATGAGCTGATAAAGGAATTCGGGGGGGGGGGGGAACCAACCCCTTTCAATATACTAAATAGACGGGGGAGGAGCAAGGCAGCCACAGGACACGGTACTGTGGGTGGACAGAAAAAGGGATACTCTTACAAGACTTATGAATATTCAAGAGTGATATAATCATAACTACTAGGAGAAAGGAATATTGGAACAAGGGCAACCGGCAGGGCAGATCCATTTCATCCAATAAATTTAAAAACACAAGCAAAACCAAGTGTGGACTGTTTTATTATTATAAACTCTTAGGAGCACAGTGTGTTAAGTGCTGAGAGTTTTCCAAATTTATTTTATTTACATAACAATTCTGTGAGAAACGCTATTGCCTTCACTGTTTTCAAATGAGGAAATTGAGGCAAAAGCAAATTAAAAAGCCCAAAGACACATGAAAGGAGCTGAGGACAGAGAAAAGAGAAGCTGAGGGTTGCTCCTGCTGCCTGTCCAGCAGGAAGACGGGCTTGTCAGAGAGGAATCATCTACAAGAACTTAGGGGGATTCTAGAAAGAAAACCTGGGAAGGAAGAAGGCAGCAAGTATGGACTATGATTCTTTAAACTGTGCATGTAAAAAAATAAACATTTCAGGTCAGGTGTGATGGTGCACACCTCTAGCACCAGCACTCGGAAGGCAGAAGCAGTCTGAGGTCTGTGAGTTCAAGGCCAGCCAGGGCTACAGAGAGAGAGACCCTGTCTCAAAACAAAAACCTTTTAAAAGACATTTTACATTTAAAAGTATTTTGCATTATTTTTGCATTATTTTAACCCAAGCATCCTACCATTCTCAGTAGATAAGTAAAACAAGTATTGTCCCTTCCTTTGCAAGAAAACACTCATTTCCAGGTTGGAGATGACTCTCTCCGTATAGTGCTTGCTACACATACACAGCACCTGAACCGGAGTGTGGATCCCAGACCCACATAAAAGCCTGATGCAGAGGCATCGGCTTCTACTCTCAGCAGTGGAGACAGGTGCATCCCTGAAGCTCACTGGCTCCAGTCCAGCCAATAGCGTGAGCTCCAATTCAGTGAGACCCTGAAGCTCACTGGCTCCAGTCCAGCCAATAGCGTGAGCTCCAATTCAGTGAGATCCTGTCTCAAAAATTAAGGTGAGCACAGCTGAGGAAGACACCTGAAACTGACCTCTGAAGTCCATATTCACATGCACACATGCAACACACAAAAATAAACATGAAAGCAGAAAACATGTAATACTTGAGGACTTACTGCAAAATACACTCTTTAGAAGGTTAATGCCATGTCACCTTAAGGAGCGGGAAGCTAACCAAGTCATATTGCTATTTCAATTTGTTACATAAATTATAGCACCTGCATTTCTAACTGTGTGCTTAAGATGACAGAATGAACTGTGTCATGATAGGAAAACAGAAAAAGATCTGCTCACAAAGTTTATTAAAAAATATATTTAGTTCCTCCCCTTGTGGGAAAGACTGGTAAACATAATTATCATCAAATATACAGTACTAATAGAGGGACAGTAAGACGTGCTAAGGAAACACCCCCTGGGGAAGAAAAATCTTTCAGAGGGAACATCTGAGCTTTGCCTAAAATCAAGAGAATAGAAATTCACATAATATTTTGATAACAAGCACAAAACATTATAGCAAAATAACTTTATGTTCCCATTCCTGTAAAGGTTAAGTTCACATTAAAGGCTAAGACATTGAGATCTTTATAATAAAAATGATCTATAAAAAAGGAAGTCATATAATCTTAATACCTCGGTCCTTATTTTTATGTTTATTTATATGTAATGTTTATCGTCTCTCAGTTTTACAGACGACAAGAGGGCAAGAGAAAGCACTCTCCCCGAGTACTAAGTAAGCATTTAGAGCTAAAGAGCAACAAACAGTACTATCACAATATATATGCAAGGGTGATCTCTCTTCTGCCACCAAAAATTTTATGCTAACATACTTCCTGGGTCATAAAATTAAATGAGGGCACAACCCTTTCTTCCAAAGGAGATGGATGGTGACAAAGCCTGGAAGATGCAAGGACACAGAGGCTGGCATGAAGAAAGGTAAAACAGTGATATTTATCCCAATTATCTCCCAGAGGCAAATTTCAATGATTTTTCTAAACCAAACTACATTGAGATTCAAAAAAAAAAAACCACAATTAAAATAGACCTCACTGATTGGTCTTGCATGTGCCTTAGTAGCAGACTTAGACCTCAGTGAAACTGAAGGAGACCTGGGAAAAAGTGTGTCCAGGTTTGATGACTCAACAGTGACGTCAATTAACACAAGTTTGTAGGATAAAGTTCAAACGCAATCTGAAGATAACTTATGATAATAATGGAGACAAGTATTTTATATTCATTCTTGTGTTTTCCCAGAACATAACTCTCCATCACAGGCGCCTGGCCTACCTTAAGGAAAATGGCTCTGCGGCATCTCCACCTGGGATGTGCTCCGAACTAGTGTGACCTAACTGTGACAGCGAGCCTTCCCTTCCAAAGGCCTGCCATCCTCCCTACCAAGAGGAGGAAAACAAAGAAAGTCCTCCCAGGAGCGCACAAACAGTAATTAAGGAAACCTTCCCGGGCTGGCGATCAGTGTGCGGTTTTCATCCCTGGCACCTGTCTTTCGCTGTTCTTAAGTCAGCATCTGCATTATACATTATTTTAACAGAACTTCACTCAGTTCGTACCCTTTTGATTTAGGAAACAAAAATTAGAGTAAATAATTCCTTAAATTGAAAGTACAGGTGAGGATCAGAATGGTAAAGATAAAACTAAAGGCTGAACAGTAATTATAATTGGGCTATTACAGAAAACTACCTCTTAGAAATCTATCTTGTGAGGTAGTTTTGTTCAAGGATTAAGAACTACTTTTAGTAACAAAATTTAAATGTATTACTATCAGAAAAATAAAAACCCTGAAAAAGTATTTTCACCTGTTTCAATATCACAACCTTTATATGTTTTAAACTCAGGGGAAAAACCATGAAAATTTCACTGAAATAATTGGCCTTGTTTCCTTTTTACAAAATTCTTTTGCAACATTCTCAATTTTTCCAAAGTAAACCCACAAATACACATATATAATATAAACACTTCAGCTGGAATGAAAATGTGAAAAATCTCCGAAAGATACTAAAATAATTAACTATCTTAAATGCTTTTTCAAAATTCCAGTGAAAAAGAAGTCTTTTTACAACTCCTATACTTCTGTTCGCTGTAAATACTGGCAAACTTGCAAAAAGAACATTCCTCTAAATAACAAAACAAAAACCCCTTAATCTTAAAGCAATGTAGAAATAGCTTTTCTAGCCAGCATCATTCACTAGGTGTGATTAGCATATTATTGCCAATATAAATGGAAAAGAAAATGCTGGCTTAGTACTGACTTAACTTTTAGACTTTCTGTATTTTGGCGAGAGTAGAAACAGGTGGGACAGATTAGCCTGTTAAAATCAGCCCTTTAAGACTGATTTCACTCCTTAAAATGGCTACCACCTTCATCTCCTAGCAAAAGAAAAACTCTACAGCATTACTCACTACCAAGCATAAATCCAGGTATCTTGCCCTTGAAATACACACTGTAGGACTTTTATTCTCTTTAGTTCAGATAAAGTAACCGTTACATTAAGTTTATAAGAGCTGGTTACTAACAGCATGTGGGCAACCTATATCACCCAGATTAGGTCATCTTTCCCACAGTGCCTTGGGAGGACAAGCAGGTAACAGGATCTTTCACAGCCTAAGAGCAAACATCCCAGAACAGAAAAAGGCTGTAGGGCAGGAACAAACGTGGGAACCACAACACCCGGCAAAAAATGATCATAAAGATTTTAGGAGCTCAAGAGAAGTGCTTAACGCTTTCGTGGAGTAACAAAACGTAGGCTGCTTTTCATAAATTATCTTTTCAAAAGCATTTTATAAACAATAAAATCTGACAGCCCCAAGCCTATTTGTAACATACACTTACACACTGTAGCTATCGTAAACACTATTTTCATAATCTACCCTACTCCTCACCTACTCTGAAGCCATTCCTTAACACTCTTGACTCTAGAGAACTTACCATGCATATGCACTTTTCCCATGCAAACGCAAAGGTCTGGTGCTTTAGACTAACGGTACCCACACACTGCCACTAAAGACTTGACTCTGAGCTGCTCAGTTCTTCAGCAGCCCGTGATCTTACCTCTCGTCTTCGCCATCCACCAGGGGTGTTGTCAGCGGTAGCACCTTCAACGGGAAGAGAGAAGCAGAGGCTGCTAGGCTGCTGCTACTCCCATCTGAAACTGCTGACATTCCCCCACTGTCACCACTGAGAGTCTGAGGTAAGCCGACCACGGAGGGCTCCGCTGGGCGCCTGGCATCTTCCATTTGGCTTCCGATGGCCTGAGCTAATGATTGTGTAGAGAACTGAGTAGAACTTAGTGGTATCTGCTGTGCCAAAGGCAAATTTATGTTAGTGGCTATCAAGGGAGATTGACTAACACTTTGAACCAAATTGCCATTTTGGGTAGCCGGGGGTTGTGCTATATTCTGTGGTGGAACTAAGTTTGTCGGGGCGGAAGGCATTCCAGAAGGAGCAGCTGAACTAACCTGATTTGGAACAGAAATACTACTAGCGGAGGGCAAAGGACTAACTGCGGGCAACTGCTGGGAAACAACTCCTTGAGCCACGGTTTCTACTCCCTGTGGCTGGGGAGGCACAGTTAACAAGGTACTCTGGGGTGCGATAACCAACTGTTGAGGAAGGCCTGAAGCACTAGTTTGAACTCCCTGATGAATGATCCCAGTCGGAGCAGGGAGGACTACTTGTGAAGATGGAGGAGCACCTTGCTGCATAACTGAAGGTGTAACTTGGGTGGATGGCTGCTGTGCTGCAGTGGGCAAGTTGGCTTGGTGACCAAGATTTGCAATTTGACTGCCAGCTGGGACAGCAGACACGGCTGTTTGAGCCTGGCCAATGGGCTGCCCAGATGCCCCTGCAGGTTGTGCTTGTACTGTTGTGGGCTGCACTGGCAGCTGGATCCCCTGTGGCTGAGCCACAGGAATCGCGGATGGCCCTGCTCCCGATCCTGCGGAACTGGCCTGTCCAGAGGACATCGCTGCTTGAAGAATTGGCTGCTGCTGTACGTATTCTGACGTAGGGTTTTGAGTCATCGACTGGCCATGGCCTGGAGCTATCTGTGTAACCATTGGTGGCTGTTGCCCATATGGTAACTGTGGGGGTGGTGGCCCTGGAAGAGGAGTTTGCACTGGAGGAGCTGTCTGAGGGTACGGCAGTTGGGGTTGAGCCAAGCTGGAAATGGAGGGCTGCTGACCTCCAGTTGCCGTTACACCGACCACGTTTACAGTCGAAGGCTGGATACCGGCGGCTGCGCTCCTGGTGGCCTGCAGAGGTACAGGCTGAAGACCCGGTTTCTGCTGAAAGCTCAATTCTTGAGGCTGTAATTGGACTTGTGACATATGTGGCTGAGAAATACTCTGCGGGATACTAGCTGCTGCAATACTCTGTGGCCCGGGACTACTGAAATCCATCTGCTGGAGGGCCACACCTTGAAGAACTGGCGGCGGCAGTGGTGGCGGCTGCGGCTGCTGCACCACCACAGCAGGGGCTCCCATCTCGCCACTTCCCACACTCTCTGTGTAGTGACTCAGTGTGCTGACGCCACTGCTCACCGAACTCCCACTAGTGCTCTCCCTCTCAGAAGACACTTCTGTGGGGGTTTGTTTCACCGTCTCCACCACTTTATTTATGGCCACGCCTTCCGCGGCCGGCAGGGCGTTCTCTTTTTCATAGAACTCAGTGCAAGTCCATCTACCCTTTTTAAAGGGTTCAGAAGTAGAGTCTAACTTCACAACTCTGAACCTTGACGTGTTAACTGTTGGTTGCTGCTGCTGCTGACTTGAAACCACTCCCACAGTGATACCTGCAGCTGCATTAAGGACACTGTTAGCAACAAGAGAGGAAGAGACAGTACCATTGCCCATGCCACTCAAGACATTCACATTAACACCACTGCTAACTCCAGGCCCAACACTTACACTAGCAGCATTAGGAATATTGCTTGTACTTATATTAGCATTACCATGCACGCCGCTTGTCACGTGAGGACTGAAACTACCCGCAGCAGCAACGCTAACATTATTCGTTGCATTCGTGCCAGGCACAGAATTTATACCTATGCTGCCTGCAGTACTTGGAGCACGGAGGTTCGGCATCCCGGAAGCAGGTAAGCCGCTCGATGATACAGCAGAAGCAGGGGCAACTGGCACAGCGCCATCAGAACTTCCAGTTGTAGAGAGTTTTCGGGACACTGGGCTCGAGGGTGGCCCTCCAGGAATGGACGGAGTGGCCACAGCAGCATGGGATGAATGGTGGTGTCCATGGTGAAGGTGGTGCCCATGATGAAGGTGATGGTGGTGATGGAGGTGGTGGGGATGAGCATTCCCATTGATCACAACGTTCTGTGGTGAGAGGTGAGGCAAATGAGGCTGAGGAAGGTGGGGCTGGTTAGGAGAGACTGCCCCAGGTGTTTCGGCTTCCTGGAAGTTATTCAGCGTCTCTTCTGAGGAGCTGCGTTCAGGCTCGCCTAAGTCAGTGGCCCTGGAAAGAGACACGTCAAGGATCTCGGAAGAAGACAGGTCTTCCGTGTGAGACTCATCCAGATCGTCGTAGCTCTCAGTGTCCTCTGCTATGCTGTTGTTCGAGCTGATGCTGGCAGAGATTTGAGCCGGAGTAACGCTAGTTATCTGGAAGCCACTTTTCTTTTTCATCTGAGTTCCGCCTGGCGCAAGAGGCTGTGCCTGCAGCGGAGCCTGCGAGAGGAGGTTCAGGCTTTGTGGAGGCGGAGGCTGAGGTCCCTGCGTGGAAGATGCAGCAGGAGGCGGCGGCTGGAGCAGCGAAGGAGGAGGAAAATCCTCAGAAGATGGAGCAGCACCACTGACGACAGTACCTGCTGCACTGAGAGCAGAGGCGCTGCCGCCACTGCTGCCCCTTCGAGGGAACATCGCCGGGTGCGCCATCTTCCTAGCACTAATGTCTGCGGCGGCGGCGGCCGCGGCAGTGGACTCCGGCGGCTGGTGCATTGTGCTGGGTACCGGGGGGCGGAGGAGGCGAGTGCAATTTCCTTCTGCACCGTAATCTTTGTATGGAGAAGCTGGAGGGGAGAACAGGACCTGAAGCTCCGCCCGACGCGATTCCTCCTCCTCCTCCTCCTCGGCCGAAGGCGCCGGCTGCTCCTGCCTTCGAGGGCTAGCTTCGGGAAGGGAGGATGAACCGGGTGAACCAGGTGGCTGGGGAACCGAAGGGGGACCCCTTCAGTCCTTCGCCATTCACTTTCCCCTCCAGTCACACACCCCCCTTTATATTCCGCTTCACGTGGGGTGCGGGGCGGGAGGAGGGAGGGAGGGGAGCCCAGGAGAGGGCGGGGGAGGCGAGGAGAAGCGAGAAATGCCCACCTTCTTTGGCCAACTCCGGAGCCAGCTCAGCCCCCTCCTCCCGCGGCGGCGGCCACTGCAAAGACCCGCCGCTCGCCCTGCACCGAGGCAGCGCGGAACGAGCGAGCGGTCGCCCGGCCCTCGCCACCCCCGGCGCCGCGGCCGCCGGCGAGCCCCGAGCTCAGCGTCGCTCCAACCTCCCCTGCCGGCGCGGCCGGCCCCACTCGGGCCTCCCCCCGCGGCCCGCGGCCCCTCTCAAACCCCCTGGGCTCGCGACGGCTGCTCCGGGAGCAAAGACTGGCCACGGCTGGGACCCGGGCGGCGCGGCTGCGAGCGGGGAGGAGGAGGCGGCGGCGGCGGGGCGCCCGGTACGGTGAACCCAGCAACGAGGCGCGGGCGGGCGCGCAGAGACGCCGGGTCCTCGCGGAGCGCGGCCGGGGCGCGGCGGCGGCGGTGGTGGTGGCAGCGGCAGCGGCGGCAGCGGGAGCCCAGGGACCGCTCCATCACTGGCAGCCATGGAGCCCGAGCATTTTCCTCCCTCGGGGCAGGCGCTCGGCTCGGCACACGTCCTCGGGGAGGAAGAGGGCGCCGGCGCCCGGGCCGCTCCGGCGGGCGACGGGGACGTGCGCGGGAGCCGAGGGGCGAGCTCGCGTCCTCTTCTCAGCCCGCCGGCTGCCTCGGCACCGCGGTGCTCCCGCGGCCGGGCGGGAGGGGGCCGCGGGCGGCGGCGGTGGTGGCTTCTTTCGCGGTGGCGGCGGCGGCCAGACGGGGCTGGTGCAGCGACTGCAGCCGACGCCGTTCAAAGAAATGAGAGGTGGGGTTGGTCGGTGGCGGCGCGGGGCGGGGGAGTGGGAGGGCGTCGGGCGAGGAGGGGGCTGTGGTGGTTGTTACTAGTGCTCTTCCTGGGCTGCTCTGTGTCCCCTGGTCTCTCGCGGCATCAAGAGAGGAGGGACCAGCGCCCCAACGCGAAAGGAGGAGGGTCGAGCGAGCGCCGACCGAGAAGGAGGAGGAGGAGGAGGAGAAGAAGGCGGCGGGGGAGGGGTCGCGGAGGAGGGGAGGGAAGATGGCGTCTGCGCCTGCGCGCCGGCGCTGCAGACATAAAGCCGGGTCTGACTAGGGGGAGGTGGCCTGTCTTCGGGCCCCGCCGAGCTCCCGACTGGGGCTCTTACGGAAATTGCCGAAGGCCGGAGGAGCCGCCGACGCCTGAGGGCGGTGGGGGGTGGGGCACTTGGGCGCGCGCGCGCGAGCGAGCGAATCCGGGTCGCGTGGAGAGTCTGGGGTGGGGCGCGGGGGCCACGCGGCGCGCGCGCGCGGGCTAGGCGTGTCCGCTGCTGGCTCCCACGCGACCGGGACGAGCGAGCGAGCGTGGAGGGTGAGGAGCGCTAGGTCTCGGGCGTGTGCTCCCCGGGGCGGTATCCCCCGGCCTGCAGAATGGTTAATGAGGCTTTTCTCCTCAGCAACAGCATCACGAGTTGCAGCTCCCAGGAGCCCTCCGCTGCTGCCACATGAGTCAGGCTTTCTTCCCCGGCGTGTGGCAGAGTCCTCCTCCTCCTCCTCTTCCCAGCCGCACCTGGGCTCCCCCCTCGACTCGCACCGCCCTCGCCCCTTCCGGGGATGCCCGGGCTGTGGATCCCCCAGGACTGACTGTCGTCCCCCCCCCCCAGCCAGTGGTACCTTTTGTGCAGAGCGCTGGTGGCTGCCGCAGGGTCCCTCGCCCTTCGACGGGCAGGGGCGAGGCTGCTAGCTGCTGTTAGGTTGTTGGCCGGGATCCTCCCGAGCCCCTTCAGGGGAAGGCTCGCTCCAGAGGGAGTGGTCCTTTCTGTCCCTCGGTACCTGGAGGGAAGAAGCCAGCCCGCCGGGCCAGCCAGCTAACCAACAGGTGGAGCCTCCCTCCAGCCATTCATTGTCTTTGTGTCCACACTGTGGCCCTCTGGGGTAAAAGGCGAGGTCTTGGTCTCGCTGGAATTTAGTGATGAATGCCTTTTAGGACTAAAAAAGGGAAAGGGCCAGCTGAAATTCCCTCTTTAAAAAAAACCCACTAAACTAAAACTACATTTCATGAATGTAAAGTAGTTAGGTTTAGGTGTGCTTGGAGGCTGTCTTCTGTTAAGTATTACATGTCAAACCTCTCTAAACATTGCTTTGCTTCTAATTTTTTTTAAGCAAGTAAATGTGAAAAGAGTCGTTTGAGGACCGGTTTGTTTCTGTTCTAACTTAGGTGAGGGGATACAGATTGTTTGCAAGATAGACCCCCCCAACACTCAGGAAATTACCCATCTAATATTGGGAGGTTAACAACAAAAACAAAAACCTGTTATCTTCGGTTTTCTTTGAGCTTGCCGTCCCTCAGTCTATACATCAAAAGCCTGAATGTCACCTAAGATTCACATTGTTACTACTTTTTTCTTTTTAAGTGAGACTGGGTCACCTGAGAAGGTGACCTTAAACCCCTTGTTTCCCTGCCGTGGTTTCCTGAGTGCTGTAATCACAAGTCCTCACCAGCACGCCTACTAGCAAGTAAATCTAAAGGGCTGTGGGCTAAGCACAAAGTATGTGCCCACAAATTCTGAAAGTAATATACCTTGATAGGTAATTTGGGGCGGGGGGGGACTGTTTTGTGTCTTCTAATTAGTATGTGAGTACCTGTATTTTCAGACAAGTGAGGCCATCTGAGTATTTTACAAAAATAGTCATTCCGCTGAGTGTGGTGAGATAGCTTGTAACCCCAGTGCTGAGGAGGTTGTGGCAGGAGGGCCTTGAATCCCAGGGCAGATCGAGTCTAGACAAAGAGAGAAAATCTTTTGTAGTGCCCTATTTGGATGTCACCTGTGTTCGTGGACATAACCCCCAGCAGCTTTTGTTGCAAGTGACTCACCAGTTTCTGAAGTACATACTGGACATGCTTTCTCAGCAATTTTTTTTTTTAATAGAAAATAGAAGCTGTCCTTAATGGCTTGAAACTGCAAGAGGACGTGGAATGACAGAAAGCTGTTTATTTGGACTGGAGTGAGGAAGAAAATGTCCCTGGTATCTCAAAACCTTGCCTCAAGTCAAAGCCTTAAATGGCAAATGGCCGTTTGTCACCTCTTGGCTTTTGTAACGCCTGCTATTATTTTGATGATAGCGCTAAAAAGTAAAATAAAGTACATTAATGTCCTATGCAAAGTTGGCAAAATGGAAGCCTTGTAGAAAGGGCCCTATCATTCTGATCATCCAGCAGTGGACTGGGTTGTGATCGGTTTAGGAAGGGAAATTCCTTTCAGAAGAAAGGTTTAAAAAGAAAATTAAAGATGTTTATGCTGTGGGATAATGCTCTCATACACAGTAAAAATTTGTCACTCATGGTTTTAATAAAATGCTGATTGGCCAGTAGCCAGGCAGGAAGTATAGGCGAGGGCAACGAGACTAGGAGAATTCTGGGAAGAAGAAAAGCAGAGGCGCCGCCATCATCCAGAAGCAGAGGAAGCAAGATGAGAATGCCTCACTGAGAAAAGCCACATGGCTAAGCATAGATAAGAATTGTGGGTTAATTTAAGCTGTTAGAGGTAATTAGTAATAAGCCTGAGCAATAGGTCGAACAGTTTATAATTAATATAAGCCTCTGTGTGTTTATTTGGGACTGAATGACTGTGGGACCTGGTGGGACAGAAACTTCTGTTGGCACGTTTAACTGGGTGTGGTGGCACACGCCTTTAATCCCAGCACTCAGGAGGCAGAGGCAGGCAGATCTCTGAGTTTAAGGCCAGTCTAGTCTACATAAGGAGTTCTAGGCCTGCCAAGGCTATATAGTGAGACCTTGTTATTCCTGTCTGTTACACACCTATTAAATAACATGGAGAAAAGAAATACTATGTTAAGTCCAAAGCTGAGATGGTATCTCGTGCATATAATCCCAGTACTAAGGAGTGCCCAAGTTTATGAACATCCTGGACAACATAGTGAAATTCAGGCCAACCTGGACTGTTGTGTGAGACCTCCCCCCCCCCCAACAACCACCAAAAATGAGAATTTTTTTTAAGGCTTTAATCCTGGGATAGGGATGTAGCTCCTTGGTAGAACACTTCTGTACTGTACAGAAAGCCCTGGATGCAATCCCCAGTACCACAGATATAAAGATTAAAAACAAAGGCTTACTCAAATAGCCCTCCAGGTCTCACCAACAATAATAGCTCATGCTTATGGCTCACTATAACTACACCATTGTTCTCTGTGTTAAGAGTTTTAGCTCACTTAATCCACACAATTGTATAAAGTAGGAGCTATAATTGTCCCCATCTGACAAATGAGGAAAGTAAGTTCAGAGAAGCTGTGGTCTTCTAGCTTGGCTAGTCGCCAGGCCAAGATGAAAACCCCGGCAGTCTACCACCCTGGCATAACCTACCACCAACACATAATTCAGGATCCTGTCAACTCACTGGAGACACGTGTATGAATTTTTCTAACCAGACATCTCCAAAGAATAGCTAAGCACTGTTTTCTCCTTGTGCAGAGGCATTCCAGGAAAGGATGCCTCTCCTGTAGGGACCTACCATGGCCACATAGGAATTGGGCATAAATGAGCAGAACAATAATTTGATTAAGTTGAAAGATCCTTTTCTGATCAAAGCAGGTGCCAAATGCATGGAAGAAAGATGTTGCTTGTACTTAAGTGAGAAATATATTCTGTATAGGACAAGATAAATGCCTTTTTATTTGAGCAATTAGCATTCTGATTCTCATAAGAGCCTATAGAAGAGAGCATGATCTTGTCTTCCTTACATGTTCTTTCAAAGGTTCTGTTTATATTTGTGTGTCTTTTTAACTACAGAAAGAGACACATGCATCGTACTTGCTTGTATCATGATGCTAATAAGACTCTGCCCAGAATGAACAAAAAGTGGGTCCAAGCACCACAAATAATACAAAGCAACCATAACAATAATCATCTTCTCAAACACCAAGGTTCATCATCAGTCTCAGCTCTCAAAGTGTAGTAGCACACATCTTTGGTCCCAGCACTCGGGAGGCAGAGGCAGGTGATCTCTGTGAGTTCGAGGCCAGCCTGGTCTACATAGTGAGTTCCAAGATAGCCAGAGGTACCCTGTCTCTAAAAAGGAGATGGGGAGGGCAATAAGGGGGAGGAGGAAGAAGATGATGTTATATGCTTAGGAGTTATCTTTCGGTTACTCATTTTATCCTCGGCTCTAACTTAACTTTCAGGAAAAAATTGATAAGATGGTTTTAAGTAGCATATTCAAATTATCATTTCCCTTTAATTTTGTTGTAGAAGAAAAATAGAAAATCAGTAGTTTTTTGGGTTTTTGTTTTGTTTTGTTTTTTCGAGGCAGGGTTTCTCTGTGGCTTTGGAGCCTGTCCTGAAACTAGCTCTGTAGACCAGGCTAGTCTCGAACTCACAGAGATCCGCCTGCCTCTGCCTCCTGAGTGCTGGGATTAAAGGCGTGTGCCACCACCGCCCGGCAAAAAATCAGTAGTCTTAAGGGCCAGAATTGTTTGTTTGTTTGTCTAAATGACTTTAAAAAGTAAAGAAAATCTTAAACCAAATAAAGTGGCTCACACCTGTAATCCTAGTATTCTGAATACTGAGAGTTTGAGACCTGGCTACAAAGTTCCCAGGCCAGCAGAGGTGACAAAGTAAGGTCCTGTCTCAAAAAGAAAAAAGATGGTGGGCAAAACAACTAAGCAACATTGCTTAGAGGGGAAAGGCACTTGCCGCAAGCCTGAGGACCTGAGTGATCTCCAGGATTCACGTAATGGAAAGAGAGAACGGACTCCTGCAGGCGGTCCTCTTACTCAAACACACACACAGTGTGCTGCACTCCTCCAATAAGTGTTTTAAAATACCTTAAATATATGCAAGCTAAATTGTAATCACCTTAAATATATGCAAGCTAAATTGTAATCAGAAGCATACAATAAAATTCTGTTAATATTACTAACATTTCGAGGTAACTTCTATTTCACATGCAGGCGATTTATAATGTCTTTCTATGTGAATGATAAATTGGCGTTCTTAAACAAAATGCTGAAATTTCTGAAGAAACTGCAAGATTTAGAAGGAAATGCTCAATAAAATTATATACAACATAAAGATACCTGTCAAGTGCAAGAAAACTAGGTGTAAGGCTGACTCAGTCTCTTCACTAAGTTAAATATAAAGTTAATTACAAAGATACCAGCAAAGCTTTCCATCAAAAACTTGCGGGGAAAGCCCAGGTGCCTTGCTCCCATGAAGAGTAGACAAGTCCGATACCACATGATTCCCACCCGGGGGTACAATGCTGATGTCTTCAAAGAACTGCTTGACTCTAAGTGAGATACAAAGGCTAGGTTATAGTGACCTCGGTGTTTATTTCGGGTGAAGAAGGGGCAACATTTCCTGCTGCCCCAGTGTTGATCCTAACTGACTGATAAATAAAAACGCAGTTTTGGAACACTTCTAATGCAAAACATCTTGAGAAAGGAGTTGACTGTTCTTTCTGCTTTCAATAGGGAGAGGATAGAAACTTAGTGTATGCTTGCAGAGAATTTAAGTCTCACATTATATAGAAACTGTGTTAATATAATTCATCATCTGAGCTTTATAACTGAACTTTTTGGATGTCTCTGAAGAAATGATAGTATCAGCAAACAAGCTCATTATTAAAATTCTGATCAGGGTATCCAATATTATTGGGTTGACTTGATCTCTGTAAAATTCCTTATGCCCACAGCTGCTGACTATGCTTGTTGGTGGAACACCACCCTAAAAGCATTCTTCACAAGGCAGAGTTCAGTGAGAATGGCACATATATTAGAGCTGAATCTAAGTCGGCTGATCACTGTGGACCCACTTAGGAGTAGCTTAGGTGTGGACTGGGAACTGGGAGCCTCTGTCTTTGTGAATTTGGGACATGCTGTCCCTACATCCCAGCCTTCAGACATGCGGAGTTCATGCGAATCTTCTGCTCAGATGAGCTGTGCATAGTTTCTAAGGTGTTTTCTCAGTGATCTTATTTTTATTTTTTTAAATTTATTTTTGTATTGTTATTTTGTTTTGTTATTCAAGACAGGATTTCACTGTGTAACCCTAGCTGTCCTGGAACTCATTCTGTAGACCGGGCTGGCCTCGAACTCACAGGGATGCACCTTGTCTCTGCCTCCCTGAGTGCTGGGATTAAAGGTGTGCACCACCACAGCCCCGCCCTCAGCAATCTTTGTTGTGGCTAGTCATACCTATCACAAGATGCCCACAAGAAACAGTAATTACAACCATGCACAAAACTCAAATCCAAATGGATCAAAGACCTCAACATAAAGCCAGCCACACTGAACCTTATAGAAGAGAAAGTGGGAAGTACACTTGAACACATTGGCACAGGGAACCACTTCCTAAATAGAACCCCAGCGGCATAGACACTGAGAGAAACAATTAATAAATGGGACCTCCTGAAACTTAAAAGCTTTTGTAAAACAAAGGACACGGTCAACAAGACAAAACGACAGCCTACAGAATGGGAAAAGATCTTCACTAACCCCACATCAGACAGAGGTCTGATCTCCAAAATATACAAAGAACTCAAGAAATTGAACACCAAAATATCACATAATCCAATAAAAAAATGCAGTGCAGATATAAACAGAGAACTCTCAACAGAGGAATCTAAAATGGCTGAAAGACACTTAAGGAAATGTTCAACATCCTTAGTTATCAGAGACCTGCAAATCAAAACAACTCTGAGATTCCATCTTACACCTGTAAGAATGGCCAAGATCAAAAACACTGATGACAACTTATGCTGAAGAGGTTATGGGGAAAAGGGAACACTTCTGCATTGCTGGTGGGAATGCAAGCTGGTACAACCCCTTTGGATGTCAGTGTGGTGATTTCTCAGAAAATTAGGAAACAACCTTCCTCAAGACCCAGTAAAACTACTTTTGGGTATATATCCAAAGGATGCTCAGTCGTGCCACAAGGACATGTGCTCAACTATGTTCATAGCAGCTTTGTTTATCATAGCCAGAACCTGGAAACAACCTAAATGCCCCTCGATCAAAGAATGGATAAGGAAAATGTGGTACATTTACACAATGGAGTGCTACACAGCAGAAAAAAGTAACGACAGCTTGAATTTTGCAGGAAAATGGATGGAGCTAGAAAACATTATTTTGAGTGAGGTAACCCAGACACAGAAAGACAATTATCACATGTACTCACTCATAGGTGGTTTTTAAACATAAAGCAAAGAAAACCAGCCTACAAACCACAATTCCAGAGAACTTAGACAACAATGAGGACACTAAGAGAGACTTACATAGATTTAATCTACGTGGGAAGTAGACAAAGACAAGATCTCCTGAGTAAATTGGGAGCATGGGGACCTTGGGGGAGGATTGAAGTGGGGAGGGGAGTGGCAGGGAGGGGAGCAGAGAAAAATGTAGAGCTCAATAAAGAAAAGAAAAGAAACAGTAATTACAGATGCACTGGCTCACTAGAGAAGAATGACTTAGTCACTATGTCTAAAACATTTACCACCTGTTTGCGGGTCAAAAGTCCCATTGTGTAGTATTACCAAATGAAGTTTCTGCTGTCATTTTTCATTTTCACAGGAGAACTTTTTGTATCTCATTTATGATCAGTGCAATAAAGGGGCCAGCAGGGTGGCTTAGCAGGTGAAGACAGCTGTCACCAAGCCTGATGATCTGAATTCAGTCCCCCAACCGACATGATGGAATTGGACAACTGATTCCTAAAGGTTCTCTTCTTACCTCCATTCCACTGTGTAAGTTACACGTACAGGCATGCATGCACGTGCATGCACACACATACGTACACACACACAAATGCATAAATGTAAATTTTAAAGGAAATATTTTAAACTACTTTCTATTATACAACTAAAGTTAAAACTAAAGAAACTACCTCCTAGATCTGTAGAAGATCCAGAGGAAGCAAATCATTGTTTCCGCCCTGCTCCAAATTACTAAAAAACGTTGAAACAGAATAATAGCCTTTGGCCCTGTTATCTGGACTCTGTTCTAGGAACACATTAATTCAGCGTTCATCTTATTACTACTTGTACTGAATTAGTAGCTCATTAACACCTAACTGCTAACATGCTTACAAATAGCTTAGAATTCAGTTCTCAAAGGGGTCATGACCCCTCTTGGGGTTGCATATCAGATCTCTTTCATATAAGATATTTATGTTATGATTTATAACAGTAGCAAAATTACAGTTATAAAGTAGCAATGAAATAATTTTATGGTTGGGGGTCACCACTTCATGAACTGTATTAAGGTGCCACAGTATTAGGAAGGTTGAGAACCACTGGCTTAGATGCAGACCTCTGGATGTTAAATTTTAAGATTTTAGGAGAGACCGTTCAAGCCCCTGCTTTTCTCTGCTTCCCATTGACTGCTGTACCCACCACTCCCTTCTTTGTAATTTCCCTCACTCTACCTCCAAATTTGAAATCACAACAATTTTCATGTTGACAAAACCCCAGAACAGTAATATTTTCTTTTCTGCCTTGTTCTGACTGTGCCACAGCAGTCAACTGCTGACACCGTTTGCCAGGCTGCTCATCCTAGGTGTGTGGTGAGTTGTGTTTCACAAATGGCTTACATTGCTTGTATTTCATGAATGATACTGCCGCAGCATGGGGGAGGAAAAAAATGAAAGGACATTTATTAATTATTGAAAACATTATTGAAAAGAAATGTCTCAAAACTACATGTTGACAGCAGTGGCTGATCTCATCTGAATCAGATTGCAGGAGCTGTTTTACTTTATGAGGTTAAGTGCAAAGTCAGTTGAATTAGCCAAAAATATATAATTTGTGTGCTGCTACATCAATAAGGATTAGAAGATGGGAAATATACAACTTGATTCTCTTTATAAAACTCTCTCTTTATAGGAATGATAAAATGAATCAAATTTTTATTTCATTAAATCACAGCATCTGCTGACTTGTTTGGAGTAGTTGTGTCCGTGATTTGTTTTATTTTAATATATATGTACTGTGGACGCAGCCTTCTTGGTCCACCCCCCAAAATCTGCACAAACTTATTGTAAATAGAGGGCAAACAGAAAACAGCAGGAAAATGATTTGGTTCAAGTTGCCCCGAAAACATTTTTCCTCTTACAAGCAATGGGAGACTTGCAAGTCGTCACAAACCCTAGAGTTGCTAATCACTTGCTAGTACAATACAGATCTTTGGAAATTAGATGGGATTAGTTTTAATGTGAAACAATAGCAACTCTGTTTAAGAACATGATGCTGAGACCTCATCGGTATATAGGTCTGCTAGGGAGTGAGCAAATGGGTAGAGAATGATACAAATGGAAAATCTACCATACAGCTTAGAAAGACCCCAGATTCTGAGCACGTGGATGAGTTTGTTAGCTGTCTCCATGTGCTGTTTCACTCTTACTCTTCGCTTGTTGATGACTTGGGAGGAGAAACCCCAAGGGAAGAGTCTGTTTGTGATGTAACTAAATTTAACGATATTATAATACCAGGAAACTACATTAACACTTAGTAGGAAACAGGGCCACTGACAGCCAATGAAGTACTCAGATAGTTGTGGCTGCTAAATGTCAGGACAGTACACAACTGTGCAAAGAACAAAATCATATCCTTTTTGTATTGGCAATCACCAATTTTATTTCATGGCAATTTATGTAATGAGAGAATATTCCATAAGAAGAAAGTGCGATATGTTTACAAATTACCATAAGTTATCAACTGCATTTTTAAAGCACTGGAGTGAAGTTTTCCTCCATTCTCAACAGGGACAGGGGCCATCGGAGATGTTCAGACCTATTTGCCCTCTTAAGGAAAGCCCTATGGCATTGACTGGGCTCACCATGGCAGCCCAGAAGGAGATCAGAGCATTTGAACAAACTCAAATGCATTTGGAGACAAGCACGTCCTAGCCTGCTTTCTACTGTTGTGATAAAACACTGACCCAAAACAACTTGGGGAAAGGGGTTTTGTTTGGCTACATTTCCCTATTGTAATCCATCTGTGCTGGAATTTAGGGCAGGAACTCAAGCAGGAACCTGCAGATAAGCGGAGGCCAAGGAGGAATGCCGCTGACAGGCTCGCCCTCCACCACTTACTCAGCTTGCTTTCTCCTATCACCCAGCACTCCAGCCTACAGGGGGACCACTCGCAGTGGACTCAGCCCTCCACATCTTAATAATAATCAAGAAAATGCCTAGAATTGTCCACAAAATAATTTGATTGAGACGACTGTTCAACTGAGATTCCCTCTTCCCAGATATGTGTAGGTTTGTGTCAACTAACACACTAAGCAGCACAGACCGCCACCTCGGTCTCTGAATGTCAACTCCCCACGGGCAGTTCACACCAGACACGGTGAAGCTCTCAGTACCAGTCGGGTCCACCATCCCCCCCCCATCACATGCTATGAATGTGGAATCATTCCAAGTGTGATCTAGACCCAAAGGAAAGAGTTTAGGCAAGCAAATCCATTGAGTAAGAATGAATCCAGTAAATTTAATTCAAAGTCTATTATAGCTTAACCCCATTTTACGAAAACTTCATGAATGTTTTATTCTAATAATAAAGTAAACAAAGAGTTGATTGGCATTGTCCTGAGGATTCTCTGTCATCAGACTTTTACTAAGGACTTGACAAAATGTAGCTAAGTTTTAATGTGGAACAGAAAACTGCTTGTGCTTACAGACTTTGCGGAGACCATTGTAGGATGGCTAGAGCCCTCCACTTGCTTAGGCTCTCTGTGCTTGTGCAACCCGCAGACACCTAGGCTAAGCCAGTAGGGTGAGCTGTGGAACTGACCACCTTCTAGAAATGCTCCCTTAGGCATAGTATTTATGTTAAAACAACGCACTCGGTTCCCTCCAGGTGGGTGGAGATTGTCCTAAAGGCTATGGAAATGGAAGAAGACCTACCCCGGTCAAACAAACCCCTTCGTAGTTAAAGTTCTCTGGCTTGACTAGTTGTTGTTTTAATTCAGAGGAACACAACCATGCTTTCACAAACTAAACACAAAGCCTAGGTGTACTCAGACTCCTGACTATCTCTGTTGTCTTCCATGGAGGCCCAAGCTGATTTCCTAATAACCATGACCTGAACACCTGAAGGACCATTGGTGATTTGAATGACAGATGTAGCCAGAAGTACATGTTTTTTTTTCCAGTACTCAAATTTAAAATTGTACATGAAAATTCCTGAGCAAAATTAGCTCATAATCTTCTTTCTAGGATTTTCCATATCTGGATTGTTTTCGAAATCCTGCTTTCAGGTTTGTTGATTATCTAAGTTTCTAGTATTTTTTTTTCTGTGTCTGTAGTCCCCTCTATAGATTCCATGATCTCCCTTTTCTACTCGTTTTGTTCCTTTGTTGTGGGGTTTGTTTAGTTTTGTTCTGCTTTTGAGACAGGGTCCCGGCTAACCTGGAACTCACTATGTAGCCCGGGCTGGCCCCAAGCTTGCAGTGGCATCCTGCGTCTGTCTCCTGGATGCTGGGATTCCAGATGTGCTTCACCATGCACAGTGCTGCTGGTTATTTTTTGATAGAGTCTCATTTTGAAGCCCAGCCTGGCCTGGAACTCACTCTGTAGCCTAGACTAACTTTAGACTCATGAGATTTCTGCCTCAGCCTCTCCAGAAGTAAGATTAAAGACACAACCCACCACATCTACTTCTGACGTTTGAATTTCTTATGTAGCTCATTATTTTCAATTTGTCTTATGTTTAAAATGAGTTCATTTACCCTTATGTATTTAATTTTAATTACCAATAATTACTATTGTCTTCCTTACCCACAAGTTTTTATTTAATATCCAAGTAAAAGTAGTTTGCAATTTCTGTTATAATCTTTCTCGAGTCTGGGAATTCCATATGAGACTTTCTGTGTTTGCTTGAGAGCCCAGAGTTCTATTTTGCAGGTAAAGAAATTAAAGTTGAGAGTAACTGAATTCTTGCTCAAAATTTTATATAGAACATGTGTGTATAGTCCCACCTGCCTGCCACAGGACAGTTTGAAGGGCCAGGCAAAGGGCACACACACACATACATACACACACAGACATGGGTCATCCTTGAAACAAGAATGCTCCAAGAATGCCAACTTTAAAGTGTGTTCCTGGGCAGCTTATATAGGACTCCCCTTGACTGATGGCCACACCCCAGCTCTTGGGATTTCTCAGCTGCAAGCCCACCAGAAACCACTCCACTGCCATCTGGAACTCATGAGGGTCTCGTGTCCAGAGAAGCTGCAAGCACAGGAAAACAAGCTGTTTACTCCAACAGGCAAGGGGTCATAGAAAATTCAGGGTCTGAGGGTCTGCAGTCCCCAACACATGCGACTTGAAAATATAAACTCTTCCGATTGCTCTTCCACTTGTGATGTGCCCCCTTGCTTAGTTCATATTCTTTTCCTATCTGGAAGCTTTCTGAAGTCCAGGGTCATTGTCTTTAACCCATTGAACCTAGAGTTCCACATTTTCATTAACACTCTCATTTGTGTTCCTCACATGTGCCTAAGTCTTTCTCAGGGTGTCTTGAAACAACTTTCATGTAGTTGGCTGTTTTCACTCTTTACTCTTTGAGAGGTCCACCACCCAACTCCCAGATAAATACTTGGCGGCTTATTCTTTCTTTTGAATGCCCTGCCTTAGCTTGGCTTGTTCTAGACAGCTTTTCCTTGCTTAAATTATCCTATCTCCTTTTGGCCTCTGGTCTTTTACCTTTCTCTATTTCTGTATATCTTTTTTCCTTCTTATTCCATGTCTGGCTGTGTGACTGGGTGCCTGGGCTTCAGCATCCTCCTCCTTCTCTCACTCCCCCATTGTCTCTTCCCAGATTTCTCCTATTTATTCTCTCTGCCTGCCAGCCCCACCAATCCTTTCTCCTGCCTGCTATTGACTATCCAGTTATTTATTTAGACCAATCAGGTGTTTTAGATAGGCAAAGTAACAGTTTCACAGAGTTAAACAAATACAAAATAAAAGAATGCAACATATCTTTGTATCATTAAAATAAGTATTCCATAGTATAAATGAATGTAATACATCTTCAACTAATATTCTACAACACTCTCTGACTTTTTTGTGCATCAGAACTTACTAATTTCTAGACATTGCTTCTAGTATTTCTACTGAGATGGCTAAAGAAACTCCATTTTATACTAGATATCCAGCTTGGTACCCACCAGCCATTTATCTCTGACTCTAGTTCCACGACGATAAGTTCCCAGTAACTCCCAGAAATGTGCAGCTGTGATCATCCATTAGTTTTTTGTTTTGTTGTTTGTTTGTTTTGTTTTTCGAGACCAGGTTTCTCTGTGTAACAACCCTAGCTGTCCCGGAATTCGCTCTGTAGACCAGGCTGGCCTCGGACTCCCAGAGCACTGCCTCCCGAGTGCTGGGATTAAAGACATGCACCACCACCACCTGGCAACCATCTACTTGTTATGAAATAACTGACTGGCTGCCTTTTGGCTTCTTTAAAGTGCTTAAACCAACACTGAAGGAGTACATTGAGGTCACCTTGACTAACTAACCTTGTCAGAGCAAAACAGCTCTTGGCTGGGTTGGTGCTCAAGGTCTTCTTGTGGTTTTCACCTCTAACAGTTCTTCCCTCAACTGCCCCTCCCCCTTCGTACAGCAGTCTCGAGTTTGGATCAGAGATTGTTGTCCGGCTAGTAGTATCAATAAAGTTAACAAATTCTAATCCCAACTGAGTCTATGTTCTTATTCCAGAGCACTACTAGGTTTTCAAGTTAAAACAGTTATCAGCCTATATTAGTCCTGTAATCCAGGACTCAGAAGATTTAATAAGGGCATTGCCGGGAGGCTGACCTATGCTACATAGTGAATACCAAGCCAGCCAAGGTTATGTGGCAAGACACTGTATCAAAAATAAATTGAAGGAATTTCTGTTTTATGAATATTTACAGAGTGCGATTGATTAACCATCAAACAGCAAGTCCTGGTGTGGAAGAATCTGCTCGCTTAGCACAACTGGATCACTGATAATGATGAAATGAGCAAGGATGAGAAACTGTAACTAGACTAAAACAACCTATGGCCCCATGATTAAACCAAGAAAGCAAAGAGGAATATTAGAAATGATTGTGTCACGGAAAATGGTGACACTGTAGGAAAGTCTGAGAGCCAAAGTTACGTTTTAAGTTGTAATTGCTGTGCCTAAGAGATCCATGAAACAAAAATGCCTCTGATCCAGAAGCCTCTTGCTCAAGGGGAGACCCTAAAATGCTGAAGGCTGTTGTTTATGGGAGACGACAAGCCATGTGGTTTCACTCCCCTAAACAAGATTGTTTAACCCATCTGCACCGGATGTGCTTGATCATGTGTGGGCTTGAGGTTCACAGGCAGGAAATATGTCAGGATGTATGCTCACCCCTGATTGGACCTGAGGGAACCACGACTCTGGACCATTTCCTGGGAAACCCATCCACCTGTCCAGTATTTAATTAAAGCTTCCTTCAATTTTGACTTTAAACCATGGTAGTCTTATTCTCAACTGGTGGGATTAACAAAAGTATGAAATTATGAGAAATAATTCTAACTAACTTTATAAACCCTTCTTTGAGAAGTTTTATTGTTCTATTGTATAAACGGAGAGAAAAACCCCAGAGTTGAGGGACTTGACGAGTGGCCACCTGCAAATCGGAGTACAGCATCTGCCTGACTGCACAACCTATCATCACTGCAAGCACCCTCAGCCTTATTGTCTTTATCCTGGCGGTAGCGTGGGACTGCTACCCATCCCCCACCACACAGCTAGGGTGCAACTGGGAAATTGGAGATAGCTGGGAAGGGTGGCCGGCTGTGGCCAGCTTCCTGCAGACACAAAATGCTTTGCTCGAGGTCCATCCTTCTGCCTTTGAGAATAGTCTCTTGGTTATGGGAAGCACACTTGTCTCAGCATCGGGCAGGGACTGTGTGGTCGCACTTACCTTTTTCTGACTCTTCATTGAAAATGGCACGGGGCTCTCTGATGCCAGAAATTATACTGTGTATTAAAAATACTGTGTTAATGCAATGTCTGAGTACCTTTGGGCATATTTTCTCTAGGCATCATTGAAAAAAGCTGGAGATTTCTGTTATTTAAGAAAACTATGTTAGTCTTTGCAATATGACGTGGTGTTGTACAATGACTATCAGTATTTAAATATTGTATATTGTGCCCTTGCTGACAGCCATTTTTCATCATTTCACAAGTGTGTCAAAGTGAACACTTTGGTTTACCTCTAGCAAGCTGGGCAGCAGAAGGAATACTGCCTACAGCCTAGTTCATTTTCATTTGCACAATCATCTCCATAACCATGAGGATTTGAAAATTGATAACTGGGTTGATATCTTCAGGGTGTAGATTTGTAGATTAGCTTTCCTCCCTCGTTTGGTTTCCTGTTTGATGCCTACCATCTGTTTGTTTGTTTTTCAAGATGGAGTTTCTCTGTGTAGCCCTGGCTGTCCTGGAACTCAATCTGCAGACCAGCCTGGCCTCAGACTCAGAGATCTGCTTGCCTCTGCCTCCTGAGTGTTGGGATTAAGGGTGTGCACCACCACCACCTGACTAAATTCAGATCTTTTGTCTTAGACTAATAGTGCATTTTATTTAGCAGCCATTTGCTCACTCTTTCCAAGTATTAAAGACCTGATAATAACGTTCTCCCACTGGCTCATGAAAATGTTATAAGGACTGAGAATATATGACTCCTGTTCATTTTGCCATTTAAATGTAGCTTTTTGCCTTAAATTATATTGTTTTTCTTGAAAGACATGTACGGGTGTAGTAGTATTTTGTTTGTGATCTAACAAATAAAGCTTGAATCAAGATCAGAGTGCAGAGCTAAGCTACTAGTTAGCCATAGAAGCCAGCCGGTGGTGGTATACACCTTTAATCCCAGCACTTGAGAAACAGGCAGGCAGATCTCTGTGAGTTCAAGGCCATCTTGGGCTAAATGAGACGAATCAGTCTAAAAGAGAAACAGAAAGAGAAACACAAAGGTGATTAGCACTTGGGATCCCATGCCTTTAATCCCAGCCCTAGGGAGATGGAGACAGGAATGATATGGCTGGGCAGGGAGAGGAATATAAGGCAGGAGGAGACAGGAGCTCAGATGTAGATTGAGGTTTCATTGAGACATCATTCAGTCTGAGGACTGGAAGAGACAGGATACCTCATTTGGTCTGAGAATTTCATAGAGCTAAGAACTAGTGACTGGCTCCTCTGCTTCTCTGATCTTTCAGCATTTGCTCCTGATAGCTGATTCCAGGCTTTTGTTATTAAGACCAATTAGAATTTGTAATACATGCAGGTGTACACATGTCTGTGTCTGTGTGTATGTATGTGCTGCATGGCCCTTTTATCTTAACTTTACCTCTGAACTTACCCATTGCTCTTCTTTCTGGAAAATAAGACAAAAAAGTGAACTACTGTCATCTTTCAAAGTTTGTTTCATGTTTATCCCATGTGAATACAATCTGGCATAGCTGAGAAACATTACGGATATGACCATATTGGTCCATAACATGGAATCATTCATCAAATATTAATGAATCATTTCATAAAGTGATGTTCATAATTGTTTTTGTAGAATGGAGGCCCAAGCAATTTTAAGAAAAGCAAAGGACCCTCAAAGCTTTTCTCACTGAAGAGAGCCTTGACCTAGCTGGTTTCCCCTCAAGCTACATTTCCTTGAACAGAAAAATTTGATGTCATTTTACATAGCAAATTAATATATATAAAGATATTTTTCAAGGAGCTAATTTTATAAGAGCTAACATCCAGAGTTCAGTTCCTGTTCATCAAACCATATTCCATCCCAAATTCAGCCTCTGGCTTCCCACACTCTTTTGGACCAATAGACCTAATAGCTGATTAAAGTTGAAATGATACAATTTGATCACTCGAGCATGACCTGCCTTGTCTTGAAGTCTAAATGGGCCATCAGTTTCCTTTGGTACAGCTCAGAACTCCACGCACCAATTGTGAGTAAATGAAATTTGAAAAATAGTTCATGTCTGAGAGTGAAGGATAAAGAAGCAACCATATACTGTGGATTGATCGTATTTAAGCACAACACATCTCATGTTTGCGCCACACCAACACTGGTGTCGCTGGTGTGTGGAGAGAACATGGAGTCAGCTCTCACCATCAAGATAGAAGTCAATAAAACCAGAACCCCAGGCAGAATTAAGGCTGAATTCTAACTCAGCCAAGAATGGCTGAAGCCACTCACCAGCTAAACTGTCAAACCAACCAGCAGCAGGTGGGTCACATCGTGGGGACTGCTTCCTGCTCATGGTGGGGCAAACAGAGAGACATCTTCACTGTGCAGTGAATGTAAGAACGAAGAGCCACCCACTTCCATGTTTTCATCTGGTGAAATCACAGGTGCTTTGCCTTTTAAAAACATTTAGAGAACTGATAAAACCATGTTTATTGTTCCAATATATGGAAAGTCTGGCATGTTCGGTTGAGCCTTGGATGACATCATTTAGGATTCCTGGACATACCAGATATTGGCAGCAAGCCATTCACTATGGAGATGTTTGTTTGGTACTTAAACATGCCAAACTTTGGGATCTTCTTTCAAAGGAAGAATAACAGTTTCTTGTTAGACATAAATGATGATTCTTTTGATGACCCCAAAAGTCAATAAGAAACTCAGTTTGAAACCAGACTTTTTCCCAGTGTGAATGAGAGTCCAATTATTTTCTCAAGTAAGCCTTGACATTGCTTTTCTCTCTTTGGACAGTTTTGTATCTCATTTTTCTGGACAGATATCTATTGCCTTCAAGGCTTTCACAGAAAAGTTAATCCTTGGCAGTAAAAAGAGAATCCCAAAGGGTCAAATCAGTAGGGAAAGGAGAGAGACTAGACAAGTTGGAGGGATTTAATTCAAACTGAAAATCCTTTAGCTATGCCAAAGATGTGTAATTATCAAAGAAATGGGAATTTATGTTGTACAAACAGAGCAAAAGTTCTGCCTTGCAGGAAACATATTTTATTCCTCAGAACCTAAAGATGTGATTATAAATGCTGCAATAGCCTTTGCTGTGGGTTTTATTTTATTTTATTTTTCTGAAACTGTCTTGCCCTACAACCCAACCTGTCTAGGCGCTCTTGGCAATCTTCCTGCCTCAAACTGTAGTACTGGGATTAAAGGTTTGAACTACCACTCCCAGGAAGCTCTTCTTGAAAAGGAATATTACTCTCGTCTTTGGAAGTCCTCTGCTGCCTTATGGCATGATTATTTTTACCCCTAGATGATTGAATGCTAATTTGCATTTTGATTCAGGGTTAAACTGGAATTGTTTGTTCTCCGTGGCTGTCTTTGGAACTGAAAATATATTCTCAATGGATCTCATCCCAAGCCTTATTTTGCATCTATCCTAAGTTATTTCCCTTAGATGTATCAGTTAACTTTTGGGCTGCAAGTTGCAGTAGCTCTAGATTTAAGCAGGTACGCTTATTGGGCAAATTACAGGAAGTGCAAGAGACTGAAGAGAAGGCTGAAGGACCGACATTGGGAAGGGAGATGAGGCACTTCACGTAGGTCTCATACCGTGAATACCAGATCCGTACAGAGTAAATGCCTCCAGAAGACAGCACCTGACTAGGTTAAATAAACTCAATTCCTCTTCCCTCGATTGGAGGGAAGATGGCCATCTGAACAGCAGGTCCATCAGATGACAGCCAAACAAGATGTTACAACTGAAAGAAGCTGGGTGCTGGGCAACGGCAGTGAACAAATAAGAAGGGCCGATGGGATGGTTCCGAGGCTAAACCTTGCAGGCCTGGTGACATGAGTTAGAGCCCCCAAACTGATGTGTAGGTAGAGAGGGAGAATCATCTCTACAGAGTTGACTTCTGACCTCCACTTGTCCACTCTAGCACTCGTACCCACAGACACCCCCCATTCCCTCTCGTTCCTCCTCCCCCTCTCCCCTCTACACACACCAATGAATAATTTTTTAAATAGTAGCACAAAAACCAACAACCATCCTCATCTTATGCATTTTTTTCTCTGTTGTTGTCCAAGCCTTGACCTAACTCTGTGACCCAGGCAGATCTGGAACTTGTGATACCTCCCTGCATTAGTCTCCCAAGTAGCTGGAATCACAGGCCTGTTCCACCAGGCCTGGCTAAAGTCTTTCTTTTTTAACAAATACTGAATGAACATCTATTATACCCACCCATGCTAAACTTCCTGGGAGAGATACAGTGGAGAAAACAGGGATAACATCAACCAAAATCTAATATTCGTTAAGGTCTATGGATAATGGCACTCATACAACATAATATAGAGATGAATTAATTAAGGAAAGTATTAACAGTTAAGTTGAATTCACTGGAGATATATGGTTGATCAGTCTGGGATTCAGAGCAAACTAACACATAGCCAAAGAGGATTTTATTAAAGAGGTCATAGCTCTATACTTGTGTAAGGAAAAGAAACATGGTTTTTCTTGGTGACAAACTCTGTGTGTGTATGTGTGTGTGTGTGTGTGTGTGTGTGTGTTGTATGTGTGCAGGCATACATGTTACCACACATGTGTGTAAGTCAGAATGTGGCTTTGTGGAATAGGTTCTCTCTCTACATTCATGTGGGTTCTGTGGGTTCTGAGGATTGAACTCAAATTGCCAGGTTGCATTACAAGCGCATTTACCCACTGAACCATCTTACAAGTTTGGTGGGAAGATTTAATTGTATATAGTTTTACATGGAAGATCTTTGCAGATTGAAATAATACATGTGGATGATTTAGGCACTATATGAATTAGTCTGTGAGTAGTATTTGAGATTCAGATCATACTAAGTTATGACACTTGGGCTGATAATGCTCCCCACAGGAGTCAGAGACTAACAAAAATCCTGGTACCATGCATGAGCAACCTCCTTTCAATTTGTTGATCTGGGTAATCTAAGTGACTCCCCAAATAATAAAGGCTATTGCTGTTTCTCATGGTTGCCTCCCAAGGTTAAATATAAGTTTCTAATCCTGATGATTAGAAACACACTTAGGACACAGGATTTGGATGCTTTGAACTGGTTCTAACCTGAAATTCTCTTTTCTGAAGTCTGGCTTTCGCAGTACCAGAATTTACTATGCAAGCTGCTAAGGGACGGAAGCAGTTAATTGTCCTATCCAGCTGTGATGCCTATGAATCACAGCAATGGCCAACATGGCAAGATATCCCTAAAGGTACAACAGCGACACTCATATTTTGGTGGCAACCAAAAACTGTCTAGTTGGACTTAAGATCCATTCCACAGTGAGGGAATCATGCCTGGCATTAGAAACCTGCCCAAGTACCTCGGGATCTTAAAAGAGAATCTAGCACTGCCACTTTACTAGATCAGTTTAATTCCTAACCACACTCTAAAGCTCATCCTTTATGTCCACGGGTAAGTATACCCCCCTCCCGCGTCATAGACGCCTTCTTTACAGCCAATGGAAGCCAATAACTGGACACAGTAGAGAGGTCAGAAGACCATGCAGAGCACAGCCCCAAGTCCTGTACCTAAGGCTTAGGGAGCCTTAGGGAGCATCACCGAAGAGGAGGGAGGAAGGTCTTATGAACCAAAAGACTAGGAAGTCAGCTATGAGGCTGTTTACAAGAAACGGTTGACTAAACAAGACAGGAGAAATGACAGTATCAATAGACATGGTAACGCAGGAGTAAAAGCTCGCCAGGTCCCATCCCTGGACAAAGAATCACACTAAACAACTAATGACTGCTGAGTGATGGAGAATTAGCTTATCCCAGGAATGAGCCCTTCACCTGGTTACCCATTTAAAGTGGTCACACAAACCACAAAAGTGAACTGACAGGTTGTACTTAACGCTTTTGTGCATCTCACTCTCCACCCGTGTGTGTGTGTATGCGTGCGTGTGAACAATAGTAGTGAAAGAAAGAGATCATAAATTTGAGAGGAAGGATGCCTAGGAAGGGTTGGAGGACACCAGGCATGTACATACTGCATATATGTGAATAAACATGCATACACATAAAATAAAAAGTAAATCTTTTGTGAAATTTTGAGGAATGGATAGTAAAACAAAACCTAACAATATATATAGTGCTTCCAAGAAACAAAAGATACAGACAGAGAAAGATAAAAATTAGAACGACAGAAAGTGATTATCATGTAAATATTTAAAGGATTATTATGAGAATAATAAATTGTAACCAGGCAAAAAAAAGGCAAAACAGACACAAACACATGATTTCTTTCAAGTGGGAGCCCTCAAAAGGCTAAGAAAAGCAGGGGCATTGCAAGTTCAAGCCCAGCTTGGCCTACATAGCAAAACCCTGTTTCAAAAATTAAATAGCAACCAAAAAACTGTATTATAGTAAAATTCTCTTTGCCTTGCTGTGAATTTTTGAAGAAAAGATGCTGCCTCAAGAATGAGCTTTATGAGATCACTGAAAAATATTATTATGGTTACTTTGTGTACATGAGTCAATGTACTCATTGGCCTCCATTAATTTGGCTGATATTGTCTCAGTGGCCTCGCTGAGGTTTCGTTGCTTACCTCTATCATGTCCACTCACATGTGGGCTTTGATGACAAAGTTACCCTATCTTACATTGCAACAAACCTATCATTCTTTAATCATCATATCATGGGACTTGAAAACCAAATGGTCAGATTATAATTACTTTTATTGAATGATGAATTAATTTGTTTGAAAAAATGGAAAAAATATTTAATAAAAATAATTTTTGTTGCTGGGTGGTGGTGGTGCATGCCTGAATCCCAGCACTTGGGAGGCAGAGGCAGGTAGATCTCTGTGAGTTCAAGGCCAGCCTGGTCTACAGACAGCTGTTCCAGGACAACTAAGGCAGAGATAAACCTGTCTCAAAAAAACCCTAATAATAATAATAATAGTAGTAGTAATAATAATTTTATCTGAGCAAGTCAACTGAAAGTAAAGTATTTCTATTCTGTTTTTTGCTCTCCATATAATGTTATACCCACATGGAATCCATCCCTTTCTTCCCTAACATTTTCAGATGGAATGCAATTCCCATGCACCTCTGTAAGATAGTAGACCTTCCTGGAAGGCTCAGGAGCATGAATTCAGGTCTGAGGAAAGACAGAAAACCTCCCAAATTCAGCTTATCAAGGAGTGAGTTTTTTATTGTCCCTTCCACTTTTGCAGTCTGTATTCGTTATTCCATGTTCTTCTTTTCCTTCTTGAAAGCAAAGACATGCTCTTCCCTGTTCACCTTCAGGGATGCTAGGTTTAATGTCCAAAAAGCACATTGAAAATGAGGAATGTTAAGCAGTTAAAGTTATTTGAGGTTCAAGTAAAAACAGTTCACTAAACTAGTAAAACCAGTAGTCGGATGAGAATAAAAACCTAGAAAAAAGGAAGTAGGGAAATAGTAAACCTAGTGGTCTGGTATGAATTGTCGTCAAGAATGGGGTCCCCTGGGTACCACTTGGGGGGAAACAATTTAGGTTCCTAATGGTCCTCCCACTGCTGAGTTGAGGGATCCAAATGAAAGGGACCAATAGGCTCGGCTTGGGGGGGCGTGGTCATTGTCTTTCATTAAGTACTGCTTAGAGAGCAGTGAAGTCATTATGAACCAGAGGCTTGGCACTGACGCTATTGCGCGGTCCAGCACAAGACCCCGTTCTGTGCCAATCAGACACTTGATGTGAGCTGATGAGGTCATCTGTCCCCACCCACATCTGTTTCTCCTCACCCTCTTCTGTGTAGAAGTCCACAGACTATTTATGGGAGAGGGTGTGTCTTGCTCTCATATCTTTTGACTTTTAATTATTTTTCTTATTTTCTAATTGTTTCCCACACCCAATAGAACTTAAGAGCTTCATATTAACTTAGCAGGCGGCCATCCACTGCTGGGGTCGCCGCCTGAGGGCTGCTCAGGTTTTCAGTGTGTCATCAAACTCTGTTCATTGAGGACTTGGTGGCTGTTGTGCTTGATGTCACTGTAGTCCTGAACCCACAGAAGGTGCCATCATCAGGCAGAACTTTTGAACTCTAAAGATTGATATCCAGTATTATTTTTGGTTTTTAAGATTTTTCATGTATTTATTACTGACCCAACCTGGGAGTACAGATCATAGATAAGAAAAACCAAACTCCCAGTTCAACACATCCAAATGTCCAGAGGTGGCATTTTCTGCTTTATATGGTAAGACGATAATGATCTTTTTTTTTTTTTTTTAATTTTTGAGACAGGGTTTCTCTGTAGCTTTGGTGCCTGGCCTGGAAGTAGCTCTTGTAGACCAGGTTGGCCTCAAACTCACAGAGATCTTCCTGCCTCTGCCTCTGCCTCCCAAGTGCTGGGATAAAGGCGTGCACCACCACTGCCTGCCTGGCTTTTTTCTTTTATTTTTTCTCTTTTTTTTCGATGATGATGATAATGATTTTAATGTGGCTTAAACATGGGTGCCTTTCATGCAATCCCTTCTAAAGCCAACTTGGCTCTCATTCACTTACTGGATTATAACTGACTTTTGTTTGTTCTTTATTTTGTTTTTTTGTTTTGTTTTGTTTTTTGCTTTTTGAGATGGAGACTCACATATAGCCCAGGCTGACCTTAAATTCCAGATTTGTCCCCTGTCTCCTGGATGCTGGGTTACTGACTTGCACTACCATGGCCTGCTCTTTCTGGTTTTATTATCTGTTTTCAATTTAAAGTTGAATGGTTTTGCTTTGTTTCTTAGACAGAAGTTTCTTGGTCCTGCCACAGCAAGGAGAAGAGACAAGCACAAACGCCATGAGATGGAGAGAGAAGACTAGAGGTGCTTCTATTTGTAATCGCTGTTATCAGTGTGTACCCGGGGGTCCTGGGAACTTGGTCTATTGGTTGCACTTGGATGTGACCTTCTTATTTTAAGAACAGTTCCAACCTGTAGTTGGCAACATTTCATTAGTGACATGTCCTTGTCTACCATCCGAGACTTTTTACCATGAGATTTAAGAAGTCAAACTGGTTTAAATTAACAAAGAGAGTGATAAACAAACAAACAAAAAGCAGCTAGAAATAAAAGACAGTTGTGGGTTAATATGGATCATAAGAATTGTGTAAAATGGAGAATGACCTGTGCTCTTGTCTTTCCGGAAGATGAACCCAGAGCAGCACCATTTGATTTGGTAAGGAAAGCTCAGGAGCAGGACCTAGCAGTTGAAAGCAAAGCATTGGTTTTAGGGACTGTGTGTCCACTTGCGTATCTTTTGCTTTAACAACAATCTTCAGGCCCAAGGAGAAAAGGGCAAGCGCCAAAGTATGCCTAAGAGGTTCTTGTCTCTCTTCCTCAGGCGTAGTGGAGTCGAATGAATTTCCTGTCATTGGAGGGGTGCCAATTTTTCTATTTCGTATTAAAGTGTTCTCATTTTATTGTTGATATCTTAAAAACCAGTTCAGCTCAAGTGGCACGACTCTCCATCAATTATTTACCCTATGTGGAAACTTTTCAAACTTATACAGGTACAGCCTACAACATCGCCTTAAGGATATGCAAAGGATCAACCAATACCACCCAAATGCTGATGGCAGTGTTAATGAATGAGGCCATGCTAGTGAATTTGCACAAGACGCTGGCGAGTCTATCCGAATGCAGCTAAGGATGACAGAAGAAAGAAGGCAGTATTTTCTGCAAACCTGGAAAAATCAAACTGTTAAATTAATAAAATTATAAAATCTTGTCATTATTTAAAGTAATCAAGGGCAATTAACACTATTCCGATATTATTTTGTAATATTACTATAGTACACAAGACACCAAACTTTTTTCTGGTGTAGGAGGGTCTTCTGTTTGTATATTGCCCTCATTGGTTAAATAAAGAAAACTGCCTTGGCCTTTTGGTAGGACAGCCCTTAGGTGGGCGGAGTAGATAGAACGGAATGCTGTGAGAGAGAAGGCAGTGTGGCAGGCGCAGACGCCATGCTTCTCCAGCACAAGATGGACAGGGGTTAGACTCATGCCGGTAAGCCACCACTCAAGTGGCGATACACATTAATGGAGATGGGCTAAAATAATATGTGAGAGTTAGCCAATAAGGGGCTAGAGCTAATGGGCCAGGCAGTATTTAAATGAATACAGTTTCCATGTAATTATTTCGGGTACGCACCGGGAGCCAGGTGGGATAGAACAAGGGGCCCGGCGCCGGGAACGCAGCCCGAACCCCTCATTACAACATTTTTCCTTTTTGGTTTTTTGAGACAGGGTTTCTCTATGTAACTCTGGCTGTTTTGGAACTCACTCTGTAGACCAGGCTGGACTTGAACTCATAGAGATCCTCCTGCCTCTACCTCCTAAGTGTTGGGATTAAAGGAATGCACCACCACTGCCCAACTGGGACCAAAAAAATTTTTAAGATTGAGGCAAAAAACAGACAGATGAATATAATCATGAAATTAAAGTGATTATAAAATTGACAGACTCTAAATTATGAAATTGGCAGAATTTTTACCAGTGTAACCCTTATAGTTTATTTTATTTAAAAATGACTGTATTTTTGAGAATTTCATACAATTTTTTTTTGTTGTTGTTGTTTTTTTTTTTTTTTTTTGGTTTTTCGAGACAGGGTTTCTCTGTGGCTTTGAAGCCTGTCCTGGAACTAGCTCTTGTAGACCAGGCTGGCCTCAAACTCACAGAGATCCGCCTGTCTCTGCCTCCTAAGTGCTGGGATTAAAGGTGTGGGCCACCACCGCCTAGCTCGAATGTATCTTGATTATTTTCACACACACACCCAGCTCTCCCCAGACCCATTCTTTCCACCCTCACCTCACTACCCACACGACTTTGAGTCTTATTCTTCTCTTCCCATCCAGTCCAGTTTGTGTCACTCAGCTACTCTTGGGAGGGTCGCTGACCTACCAGTGACATCACTTCCTCTCTAATGAAATAACTGCACCCTAAGGGTTTAGTGACAAAATCAAAACCTTTATTTCAGGAGATTACAAAGAGATGGCTGCTCTCCTTCCCCGTTTAAATTGCACTCACAACTGAAACAGAAAGAAACATCCTCAGGTTTATAAAACAGATTGCTCTCCAGTCACCAAGGGTGAGGATGCGGCAGAACATGGGACTATGCAGGGTAGCAAGGAATAGTTTGTGCCAACATTGCAAAACTCCTGACTGACACTGTAGTTCCAGCACTATATATCTTGCAAAAATCCTACCCTTCCTGCTTCCCTGTCTTCATTTGCTCAGATACGGAGGGGTGAAGCTCAAGCCCAGGAGCAACCATAAAACATTTCAAACCGGAATCACTGTCTTAGCTACTTTTCTGACTGTGACGAAACACCACAAACAGGGTAACTTATAGAAGAAAATATTTATTGGGGCTTGTAGTTTTCAAGGGTTAGAGTCCATGACCATCATGGCAGGGATCATGGCAACAGGCAGGTAGGCATGGCGCTGGAGCAATAGCTGAGAGCACACATCTTGAGATACAGTCATTAGACAGACAGACAGATAGAGGGCATGACCCACATCTTTTACAACCTTACAGCCTAACCCCAGTGATACACCACCTCCATCAAGGCCACAACTTCTAATCCTTTCCAAACAGTTCCACCAAATAGGAACCAAGTATTCAAATATGGGAGCCATGCTCATCCAAACCATCACACATGGCAAATTCAAGCAATGGCATGATTAACGTGCCTTGAACAACAATTGGACTTTATCAACTTTTGACCTCTGGAAGAAGTAGCTACATCTTGAGTTTCAATCTTATGGATGAAAATATTAGCTATCTTAATATAACCCATTTTACTTCTATTGCTATTTCAACTGAAACAGTTCTGTCGGTAAGAAACCCAACAACTAAGCAAGCAATCCTGGAGAGACACAAGTACATTTTAGAAAGTCTCAGGCATGCCTGGACCAAGTGTGGAGTTGGTCTGGTAGAAATCTAAGACAAGAGGTTAGAGCAGGTTGGAGACAGATTACAAAGAGCCTCAAGATTAGGGTGATAACAAAAAGAACTCCGGTGAAAGCTGAAGCCACTCTGTGTCAGGTGCAATGCTTAGTCCACCTACATTACTTACTTCATTCTTCCCAAGGAGGGCTGCTGACGAGTCTAAGAGAATCATCCCCTTTCCAGAGTTTGGAGCGCTTGGGTAACCTGCCCCAGTTTCTGCAGCTTATAAGATGTAAATCTAGTATTAGAACAAAGCCATGCTGACTCCATAAACTGAGTTCCTAGGCAGCTAGGAGTTTAGATTTTATCTCTACTAGTTTGGAAATTTGGTTTTGGTTTTTCTTGTTTTTTACTTTTGTCAAAATTTAGTAGGAAAGGCCAAATAATTATGCAAAGCATAGTCCTCTCTGTAATGCAAAAATTAAAAATTGCTGCAGGATTCCCAGCAGCAGCAGGCAGCAGAAATGCTGTAGGTCCCAAAGCGGTGGTAGCGGGCCATGTGGTGGCAGGCAGCGGGCCCTGAGAGCAGCCAGTCCCAGGCAGAGATGGCTGCTGGTCCTCCGAGCGGTGGCTGGTCCCAGGCAGGGAAACACATGGCGGGCGGGCAAGATACAGAGACATGGATAGGCACGCCATGCAGAGTGAGGTTAGATATTTATTTAGTGGTTATGGAAGGGAGCTGAGAAGGGGAGAAGAGCAGAGAGGGAAAGAGAGAGAGAGGAGAGAGAAAGGAGAGACAGAAGCTGCCTCTCCAAGAGGGAGACAGAAAGGAGAGAGAGACTAAGGCTGCAAGCAGGAAGGAAGACCTGCCTGCCTCAGCGGATGGGGGAGGGAGTGGGCATGGCTTGTCTCTTAAAGAGACAGAACAACCATTACACTCTATTATTTTCAGCTCAGAGACAAACCTTTTTACCTGTTAAATCATCATTACTATTACCACCTCTCAGTCTTGATCACCATGTCTTGATTTTACAATAGTGCATGTTATCTTTGCTGCTTATATTTGTGTTTGTTTTGTTTTGTCCACTTGTGACAAGTTCCGTTCCTCTGGGAAGGGGGAACTTCAACTGAGATAATGCCTCCTTCCGATTGGACTGTAGCAAGTGTAGAAGACATTTTCTCCATGAATGACAGATGTGGAAGGGCTCAGCCCTCTGTGGATGGTATCACTCCTTGGGCAGGTGGTCCTGAGTTGTATCAGAAAGCAAACTGAGAAAGCCATGGAAAGTAAGCCAATAAGCATCCTCCATGGTCTCTGCTGCAGTCCCTGCCTTGAGAGCCTGCTTTGGCTTCCCCTGATGATGGGCTGTAATTTGTAAACTGAGACAAACCACTTTCTCCCAATTTTGGTTCCTTTGTTTTTTCTTTTTTTGTCTTTCAAGATAGGGTTTCTCTGTGTAATAGTCCTGGCTTTCCTAACTCACTTTGTAGACCAGTCTGGCCTCAGACTCTCAGAGATCCACTGTCTCTGCTTCCAAGTGCTGGGATTAAAGGCATGCGCCACCACTGCCTGGCTACTTTTTCCTTTCTTGAATAGCATTTTCCTTTTCTTGGATTTAATTATTTTCTTGCTTTTTAAAAGATTAGCTTAGTTTTCTGTCCCCAAACCATGCCCAAGAGATAATGTATCTCTTACTATGTGTCTTACAGTTTGTACTTCTGTGAAGAGACACCATGACCTCAGCGACTCTTATAAAGGAAAATATTTAATGGGGGACTTGCTTACAGTTTCAAAAGCTTAGTCCATTATCATCATGGTGAGGAGCATGGTAGCAGGCATGGCGAGCACTGGAATATAGTTGAGAGCTATATCCTAATCTGCAGGCAGAGAAAGACACACTGGACTTGGCATTGACTTTTGAAATCTCGAAGCCCACCCCCTAGTGACACACTTCCCCTGAGCAAGGTAATGCCTTCTAATGCTTTCAAATTGTGCCACTCCCTGGTAACTAAGCATTCAAATCTTTGAGCCCACAGGGGCCATTCTTATTCAAACTACTACACTATGTTTAGACTCTCTCTGAGTCTGATTAATTTCCTATTCCAGGAGGCCTCTTATTCAGAATCTCCAACCTCAGGCAATTTGGACCAACAGCTTTCTGACTAATGCAGGTGCAGCCTGGAATCCCCCAGAATTCCCCTACAGCATCCTGCTGAGTATTCCTGGCCTTCTGTTCCCTGCATCCATCAGTCCCAAGGTGTCACGCCCTCCTGTTTTCTCATTGCTCCTTCTTTTGAAGGAACCTCACTGTCTCCATTATTTACTGAGAAAAGAGTCTAGGGAAGAGGCTTTTGGTGAACTTCATTTATGAAAAGGTCATTTTCTACCCTTAAATTTAGTAGGTTTGGCTGAGAATTGAATTCTAGATGTCTCGGTTAGGGTTTCTATTACTGTGACCAAACACCATGACCAAAAAGCAAGTTGGGGATGGAAGGGTTTATGTGGCATATACTTCCATATTGCTCTTCATAGTGAAGGACTTCAGGACAGGAGCTCACACAGGGCAGGATCCTGGAGGCAGGATCTGATGCAGAGGCCATGGAGGGGAGCTGCTTACTGGTTTGCTTACAGTTCAGAGTTCCAATCATTATCATCATGGTAGGAAGTATGGCAATGTGCAGGCAGACATGGTGCTGGAAAAATGTTGGAGATCCCTACATTTTGCAGGCAACAGGAAATTTTGCCTCTGCAAAAGAGACGGCAACGCCTTCCTTCAACAAGACCACACCTACTCCAACAAAGCCACACATCCCAATAATGCCACTCCCTATAGGGGGGGGTCCATTTTCTAACCACCACACTAGGTGGAAATATTTTCTCTCTCTCTCTCTCTCTCTCTCTCTCTCTCTCTCTCTCTCTCTCTCTCTCTTTTGGTTTTTTCTTTTTTTTTAATTTATCATAATTTCCAAATAACATTGCACAGCAGTATATAGGCAGGCATTCAGGGCACTGTTCCAGTCACACATTGCTATGACTTAGCCAGAGATTTTAAATTTCTCCATCAGACTAGCTTTCTCCCACTAAGACCTGGGCCAAATCCTTCAACAGGCATCTATTTGTTTTTCAAGACAGGGTTTCTCTGTGTAGCTTTGGAGCCGGTCCTGGAACTTTAGACCAGGCTGGCCTCGAACTCACAGAGATCTGCGTACCTCTGCCTCCTGAGTGCTGGAACTAAAGGCGTGTGCCACCACTACCCAGTTTTTGGCTTTTTGAGACAGGGTTTCTCTGTAGCTTTGGAGCCTTTCCTGGAACTAGCTCTTGTAGACCAGGATGGTCTCAAACTCACAAAAATCCGCCTGCCTCTGCCTCCCGAGTGCTGGGATTAAAGGCATGTGCCACCACCGCCCGGTGGAAATGTTTTTCTCAGAAGACATTGCTTGCCCTCTACTGATGAGGAAGTCAATCAGTTCTTGATCATTTATATGCACAATCAGCTCTCCACATCTAAAGTTTCACATCTGTTTTGGATTGAAAATATTCAGAAAAACTGGGCATGGTAGTGCATGCCTTTAGTTCAGCACTGGGGAGAGAGAAGCAGAAGGATCTCTGTGGTTTGAGACTGGCCTGGTCTATGTAGGGAATTTTAGGACAGTTAAGGCTATGCACCGAGACCCTGTCTCGTTCCACCCATCCATCCCACCCCCCACGAAAAAAAGAAAAAGAAAATGCTGAGAAAAATTATCTGTGTCTTTACCAAATGGGTACAGATTTTTTTAGGTCAATATCACTTAGATAATACAGTGCAAAGCCTATTTACATCACACTGTATTGGGTATTCTATGCATTTATAGATGAGTTAAAGTATACGAAAGAGTAATCATAAGTGACATACGTGCAAGCAGTCATTTGCATAAGGAATTTATGCATCCTTGCAGGTCCTGAGCCCACCTTTGATGGGTACCAAGAGACAAGTATAATCTACCCTTCCTGCCCATTCAAAATCTTTTTTTTAAATTATTTTATCTTCAGTTTCTTAAAGGATGAACTGGTGTGGTCCCGACACATAGCTTCTAGGCTGAGAGCTTCATAAGTCTTTTGAATTGGGAAACACATGATGTTTCGAGTCTTCATTATTCTTGATAATTTTTTCTCCTCTGTGCCCTCCATCTACTGTGTTCTCTTTCTGCAAATCTTTATGTCTCTGTCTGTCTGTCTGTCTGTCTGTCTCTCTCTCTCTCTCTTCCTTTTCCCTTCCCTCTCCTCAGGCTCTTGGTAATCTAGGGTGGCCTTGAACTCGCCTGAGCTGGCCTCCTGTATGGTGGGATTCCAGTGTGCTCCTATATGCCTTGTCTGTGTGGATCTTATTCAGATACAGACCTTCCTAAATTAGCTCTCATGGCAGAAGGGTCTGTTTTCCGTCTCTTTATCTTTTGTTTTTTCTTGGGAGTTTTCTCCTCTTTGTTTACATCCTTTTATTGAGGTACCATTCTTGTCATCATATGTGTGATTCCGAGAGCTCCTTCTCACCCTCTGAGATCATTTTGCCCCAGTGACTTCCTTCCAGTTTCATGATCTCCATGAAACTAATTTTCTAGTTTTCTCTGATCTCCATGAAGACATTCACTTTAGTTTATTAGCCATCCTCCTGCCTGAATCCTTCTTCATTCTTCCAAGTAGCTTCCCTCAAATACCTATTTGCTTTGGTGTGGGTCGTTTGGAAGGCCGGCCAGGAGGTCAGGGAATTGGCAAGACCTTTGCTGACTGATAACGGCTTTGGTGTTGGGAGGCCCCTGCTGCACATTTTCATAGGGAAGTATGAAATCTAATTTTATGTGTTGTAGAGCCCATTTGTTTGCTTTGATACCAGGCCAGACATTGTGATGAATATATTTTATACATGCAGATGTCATGTACAATATATAGAAGCAAAATACATATACACAAATATCCGCAAGCAAACAAGTAAGTAGGCTTCCCAGAGAAAAGGAATTCTGCCTGTGTATAACAAGGAAGTTCTGCCTCAGTTTCCAACTTGTTGGTTTGCCCTAAGACTTTTAGATATCATCTCTTGTCTCTCTATCTTCCACATTAGTCATATAGACTTCAAACTTTCTAGCTCTCACAATTATGCAAGCCAATCACACACACACACACACACACACACACACACACACACTCTTTCGGGTCTGTGGAGAGTCCCATCAGACACAGGAAGCCTCTGTATTCTCTACTTAGGCCTTGCCTCTTCTGTTGGTCAGATTTCTCTACACAGATGCCCTTGGTCTCCTCACTGAATGTGCAGTCTGCCAACCATTAAGGAGGCTGCAAGAGTTTCCTGGTCTCCAGATTTTTTTTTGAGGTTCCCCTCGGATTCACTCTGTCTAGAGAAAAAGAAACCTTTCTACAGAAAAAAAAAAAAAAAGGAAATTACCATCTGAATCTGAGGTCACTAACTTCTCACATTACACTTAAAATATATCCACTTCTTCGATATATTTTCTAAGTGTTTATCATCAGTTTTAAGTTGGCACACAAAGGAATGTGCTACATTGTGGCATTTTTCATATATACTTTGTTCTTATTGCTCCTCCTCCTCCTCACGCTTGTATCCCAAGTCCTTGTGCCCAGCATTGGATGCCCCCCTCTGCTGTCATGTACTCCATTGCTGTCTTGTTTGTTTTCTACCTTAAGATCTCTTCCTCCCCTCTCCCAAACCCCTTTCCAGTCTCATTGCCTAGACGTGTGTGTGTATGTATGTGTGTGTGTGCGTGTGTTGGTGTATGTGTGTGCATGTGTGTTTGTGTGCGTGTGTGTGTGTAATTTAAAATTTAGGGTCTGCAGAGGGGACAACATGTGACAGGTTGTCTTTCTCAGTCTGGGTCATTTTACTTAATATAATGATTTTTTTCCAGTTCCATCCATTTTCCTGCAAATGTCATAATTTAGTTTTCTTTACAGCTAAATAAAATTATAGTGTGCATTTGGACCACAATTTCTTCATCTATTCATCAGCTGGGGGATATCTAAGTGGTTCCATTTCTCGTCTGTTGTGAATAGTGCAAGAACGAACATGAATGTGTGAGCATCTCTTCCCTGGGATTTAGAGTCCTTCGGCTCTCTGCCCGGGAGTGGTATCACCAGGTCACATGGTAGTCCTATCTTTAGCTTTTTGAAGACCCTCTGCGTTGGTTTCCATACTGGCTGCATAAGTTTACATTCCTACCAGCAGTGACCAAGGAGTCATCTTTCCCTACCTCTGTGCCAACACTTGTCGTTTATTTTCTTGATGTTAATCCTGACTGGGATGAGCTAACATCTCAAGTCAGTTTTAATATCCATTTCCTGATGGCTCAACATGTTGAACACTCCCAAATATTTATTGGCCATTTATATTTCTACTTTTGAGACCCATCCCATTTATTAATTAGAAGATTTGGGGAGCTAGTTCTTTGTGTATTGTAAATATTAAACTCCCTGTCTGAAGTATAATTTTAAAAGCATTTTCCTCATTCTGTAGGCTGTCTCTTAACTCTTGTGACTGTTTCCTTCCTAGGCAAAAGTCTTGTAATTGCAGCTTTTGCCTATGCCTGTATCTTAAAGAGCTTTTCTGTTTTCCTCTAGCAGTTCCGGTGTTTCAAGGTCTTGTGTTAAGGTCTTTAAAGCCTTTGAATTGATTTCTGTGCAGGGTGAGAGATATGGTTCTAATTTCATTCTTCTGTTTGTGAATAGGTAGTTTGCTGGGTAACCAATTTTTGTACATTGGTTTTGTGTTCTGATACTTTGCTGAAAGCGTTTATCAGACACAAGAGTTTTCTAGTAGAGTTTTTGGTGTCCTTCAAGTATGGAATCATATCATTTGTAAATAAGGACAATTTGATCCCATCCTTTCCTATTTGTATCTCTTCTGTTTCTTTCTCTTGTCTTGTTACTCTAAGATTCAAGTACTCTATATACTGAGTGGAGAGAGTAGGAACCCTTACCTCAGATTTTAGAAGAACATCTCAGTTTTCCCAATTGGGTATGGTGCTGCCTCTCAGTTTGTCATACGTAGCTTTATTGTATTGATGTATGCTCCTTGTGTTCCTAGTTTTTTCAGAACTTTTATTGTGAAAGGATGTTGAACTTTGTCAAATAACTTTTCTATGTCTACTGAAATGATCATGTGATCTCTGTCCTTAAATCTACTTATTTGTTGTATTTCACCAGTTGATCTGTTTATATTGAACCAACCTTGCATTGGCTGATAAGACTATCTTGATCATTATGATGACCTTCTCAATGTGTCTCAATGTATTTGTTGAGTATTTTTGCATCTCTGTTCATCATAGAAATTGGTATGTAGTTTTTTGTTGTTATCATAGCTATGTCCTTATCTGGTTTTAATTACAATTATTTTTTTAATTGATCTTGCCCAGATGCCTCCCAACTTATGATAGTTGGTCTTAGTTTGGGTTTTATTGCTATGAAGAGACACCGTGACCATGGCAACTCTTACAAAAGAAAACATTTAATTGGGGCTGGCTTACAGTTCAGAGGTTTAGTCCATTATTGTCATGGACTAAACCATGTGCAGGTGGACATGGTGCTGGAGAAGGAGCTGAGGGTTCTACATCTGGATCAGCAGGCAGCAGGGAGAGAGAGTAACCCTGGGTCTGGCTTGAGCATCTGAAACCTCAAAACCCATCCCCAGCCACACACTTCCTCCAACAAGGCCATACCTACTCCAACAAGGCCACACCTCCTAATTGTGTTCCTCCCTATGGTCCTACAGGGGTGAGAGGGCATTTTTATTCAAACCACCACAAGGTTCAACTTCGAATTTTATGTTTCTTGTTTTACAAGATTTACGTTCACTAGAAGTCCTACTTTGAATTTTGAGTTTTGGTTGTCTTTTCCAGCATATTGATATGTGATAGAATAATGTCTCAAGCTGCTAGACAGTGGCAGCAAGACTCAGATGTCAGAGAGCTGTGCAAGAAAAAATAACTAGAGCTTTGCAGCACACTGAGCTCAACTCTAACATCCACTAGGTGAGATGCACCGCATCCCTTTCCACTCTTGGGACCTGGGAGTCTATTGCATTATAACCCCCTCATGAGCTAAGGACCATCTGCACACTCTTACTTCCTTTCATTTTGAGCCTGGGACATTTGCATGCAGACACTCTGACACTGAGCCACATCTCCAGGCTCTCGTGGTTGGGTTTGTTCCTTCTTGTGATTGTTGTTGTGGAAACAAAATCTTACTGTCTAGGCCGTGTTTACACTCCTGGTCCTTCCCCGGCCTCCCAAATGCTGTGATTCCAGGCATTCATTACCTCACCCTTGCTCAATAGTTTTGTTTCCAGCCAGCAACTAAACTAGTGTAGCTGAGACAGTTAGTATGCCTACTCCTTTTCCAATGTCAGGGGTCTAATCCTGGCTGAAGAATCCTAAAACTGGAGAATCCCACAAAGGGGCCTCTATGAGAATATTCTTTGCCTACAAGCAAAAGATATACCTGAAGCTGTCTCAGTAGTAACTGACTTGTAGTCTCTTGAAGCTGGAATTCCAGGAGATGGAAATTCTTGATTTGCTTCAGTGGTACCCCATATCACCAAGAACAAGGTACTTTCCTGTGTCTGGCTCAGTTGCTTAACATCCTATGTATGCAACCAACTTTCGTGGGTTCCAGAGGCTGCAGCTGGTACCACCTGTGAGTATGAAGATGACAAAGAAGGGAGAGAAATGTGTATCTATGTGTATCTTTCTGTTTTTTAATTACCAATAAAAAGGTCTCCCTGAAGTCGTGTTCCCTCCCCCCTATTCCAGCCACTCACCTCCAAAACATACCCTTAGGTCAGGACTGGGTCAAGGTGTCAATACCTAAGCTTGTCCCTTAGGTATTGACAAAAGTAGGCTACAGTGATCTCCTTTGCTGATGACCGTCTTCTCTGTGCACATAGACCCAGACACTCACCAGAGGGACTAGTTCTTCAGTAGGCAGTGTATAATTGTGCCTGAGCAGGGTGTGGTTGTATATACCTATAATTCCAGAATTCAGGAGGCTGAGGCAAGAGGAACAAAAGTTCAGGGTCAGTCTCAGTAACAGAGAGAGGTCAAGGTCATCTTGAGCTACATGAGAGAGACCCTTAAAAAATCCCAATCATCATATCATCATTATCATCATATTGTCATTGTTATCATCATTATATAATCAGCAGCAGCAACATCTTGATAGAAAGAGTAAGACTTGGTATTCATTTCTTCTATGCTAAACTCAGAACTCATGTTGAGGAAGCGTTAAAAGGGTTCACAATAGGGGACGATAGTTTTTACCTCTACTAAGGCCGATACATGTCCCAAGTCAGGTGGAAAGTGGTAGGACATGCTGCCTTACATTTGTCTTCCTATGAGGAAGTAATATTTGGTTTTAACCACACACCTTTCAGCCTATACTGAAATACTTGAGACTGGCTCGTAGAGGTTCAAGGTCAAGACACTCAATTAGTGATGGTCTTCTTGCTGATAGTCGTAAGACTGCAGGACATCGAGTGGCAAGAAATAGAGAGTGAGCTTATTGAGAGTTAGTGTATGTATGGATGTGTGGGTGTCTTCTGGTCTCTTTCCCTCTTACAAGGTGATCAGGATGCAATCACGGGGGTTCACTTTTCAAAGGTCCAACCTCTAACACTATTGTCATGTTACATTTGCATCCTCTTACTACTTCATGGTGGGGAGCACGTTTCTTTATCTTAGGAAAGAAAATACATGTGATGGCTATTCTTGCTTGTCAGTTTGACTACATCTGGAATTAACCAAAACCCAAGCAGCTAGGTATACTAGGTGAGGTATTTTTTTCTTAATCAAATCACATGAAGTAGAATAGGAAGGCCCACTTTTAATATGGATCTTTTGAAGTGGGAAGGTATACTTTTAATCCAGATATTTTGAGGTGGAAGATTCACCTTTAATTGTGGCCACACCTTCTGCTGGGAGTCTTTATAAGAACATGGAAGAAGGAAAATAGTTTCCTTTTCTTGCTCTCTCTCTCTCTCTCTCTCTCTCTCTCTCTCTCTCTCTGGCAAGTCCATTCCTTTACTGGCATTAGAGCCTTCTTCAGGATTCTGGTGTAAACTTAAGACTAGCTTAGATGCCTAGACTGAACAACTACGGGATTTTTGGACCTTCCGTTGGTAGACAGCCATTGCAGACAGCCATTGCAGACCAGCTGTACCACAGTCTATAAACAATGCTAATAAATCACACCCCTCTCTGTTTATTATATAAGTTCTGTTCCTCTAAAGAACCCTGATTAATATAACATAATTTTATGTTTTAAATACACCCTGCTGAGTCTGTTTAATATTAGTCATATGTAGATGTGTTTAGGGCTGAGAGCATGGTCTTAGATAACCTATCAAGAGGTTTGTTCCTCGGGAAGACTTATTCTTCTTCTCCCAGCAGCCACTGGTTGCCTGTAGCTCTTTATCTAGAGGTGGGGCCTGATACGATTTCCCCAGCCACACTGGCTTGTCACTTGGTGTCATTATTTTTCAGGTTATTTTAGGACCATGTTGTTGAGATTTCATGGGTGCAACTTCTCTGTCTGATATAAAAGGCATTACCTCACAGAGGATGTTCTGGTCCTCCAGCTCTTACAATCTTGCAGCCTCTCTGGCACGTTGTTCCTTGGGCCTTAGGTGTAGGGGATGTGTTGTAAATGGTGCCCCCATGGCCAGTTGCTCTCTACATCTTGACCAGCTGTGGCTTTCCATGATGGTCGCCTTCTGCAGCAAAAAGAAACTTCTATGAAAGAAGGGATGGGGGATCCCTTTTAGCACAAGAATTCTTGTGTGGCATTTGGTATATATCCCAGCTATAACAAGAGACAAAACAGAGAAAATTTGGACCTGGCCAAGAGCAAAGGTCCATTTCCATCACCACCACCTTCCTCCTCATCAAGAAGTTTATCATCTGTGTTGCATGAGGTACCTTTATGAGATGCTCACACTATGTTCCATGATAATAAGAGTCATCCAGAAAGACATGACCTTAATTCATCCCAAATAATAACTGTGTCCCCTCTGACACAAATAACAGCACACCTGTGGCTCCTGACATCCGAGCTAAAAGCTGCTGCTTGAAGAAGTTATAATCCAAAAGAAGTAATTGCACAGAGAAAACACTGGCGACACACAAAGGGATCTTTTTTTGAAGTAGAACAGCTTAGCAATTTTCATTACTTAACTTGTCATAAGCAACTGTTGTGGGAGAAGAAGAGAAATTCTTGGAATGAGAAAACCACCACCACTCCACAAATACAATTAGTGTTTAACTCCTCAAATACAGTTCCGCTACGGGATTGCCTGATAATCTTCGACATAAGTCACCAAATCACTCCAAAGAGAGCTAATGATGCCTGGGATATCGACCCGCACCAGAATGCACGCCTAACACATGAGAGGTTTTGGGCTGCGCCCCAGCATTATAATAGTAAAAACGGTGGCTATAAGAACGTATGATTTCAGGACTGTCTGTTTATACAAATTATTCATTTGTATGACGATGAAAAACAGGTCTGGATCAATGCCTTTCTTCACTGTTTGCAATTAGTAAGTCCTTAACAAAATTATAAACAGCAAAATTAAATCAAATTTCCTATTCAAAAGTCAGTCTATTTTGGTACAATAACTCTACTAGATGTAATTACAATATTTTTTCCAATGTACCCTCACCCCCAGCTACGTACAGTGCCACAAATAGAATGAGGATCTGATTTCCCGGTAAATAGAATGAAAACAGGAAAATCTATGAAGTGTGGAGCATTTGTTCCATCATTTTTTATCTATAATGAGCAAAATAAAGATTTATATCTTAAAGCTTTTTCTACTAAATTTAAAATACCTTCAAACCAGATAACGCGGTTACATAGAACTATTCAGTCTCTTGTTGTCCCAGAACTTTTAAAATAGGCAAAACTTGAGAATATGAACGGTAATAGAGACCTTGCCTAGTATGCACAAGGCACTGTATCCAACCCCTAGGGATTCAAAATAAGTAAATAAAATGCATCTTGTTTCCATGGCTATCTTTGCTATATTTTTGCTTTCCCTTCCTCTCCCTTCTCTCTCTCCCTCCCCCATTCTTCCCTTCTTACCCTCCCTCTCCTCCTCCATTTTTCCCCTCCTTCCTCCTGCCTCTCCCTTTTTTGGGGGTTTTAAAAGACAGGGTTTTTCCTGTCCTGGAACTCACTACGTAGACTGTGGACCAGGCTGGCCACTAACCTGGAGCTCCATCTGCCTCCGCCTCCCACATGCTGAGATTAAAGACTTGCATGACCACCGCCCAGTCTCCCCTTTTCGTCTTTCCTGCCTTTTTCTTTTTGAGACAGGGTCTCTAAACTCAGCTTAGACTGGCCTTGAATGAACCATGTAGCCCAGACAAGTCTCAAATTCACAGTGATCCCTGCTTCAGCCACCCAAGTGCTGGGATATTAGGCATTGGCCACCACACTCAGGCTGGGTGGTTGTAATCCTTTCCCAAGCTTTTGAATCCTTCTGCCACATTCCACCTCCATAGACTCTCAGAGCAAAACCTTCATTAACCAAATAATTTTTACTCAGTTTCATTTTGTACATATTTTGTATTTTTTCTATCTTAAAATAAAATTTTCATTAGCTTTTAAGATAATAAGTGCACGATTTCCCCCTTCCCTTCCTCCCATATACTCCTCCTTGCTCTCTTACAAATGCGTGACCTATTCTCACTAATTGTTGTTACGTGTATATGCATATGTATATTCACATATGTTCCTAAATACATAAATACAATCTACCCAGTCTGTATAATGTTACTTGTATGTATGGTTTCCATACCAATGGCCACTGGTATTGGGTAAGCAACTGGTGTGTTCTTTCTGACAGACGACTATGTCTCCCTCTCGTAGCATTGCTTAGCTACCTGTTGTCTTAGTCAGGGTCACTATTGCTGTCATGAAACACCGGGACCAAAAACAACTTGGGAGGGAAAGGCTGTATTTGACTTGCATATCCTGAATCACGGTCTGCTGAGGGAAGTCAAGGCAGGTACTAAAGCAGGGCAGGAACCTGGAAGCAAGAGCGGATGTGGAGGCGATGGAGGGGTGCTGCTCACTGGCTTGCTCCCTTCGCTTGCTCGGCCTCTTAATGGCACCCAGGACCACCAGCCCAGGGATGGCGCCATCATCCACACAATGTGCTGAGCCCTCCCACACCAATCACTAATTAAGAAAATGCCTTGCAAGCCTGACCTACAGCCTGGTCTTAAATGGAGGCTTTTTCTCCATTGAGTCTCCGTCCTCTCAGAAGACTCTAGCTTGTGTCAAGTTGACATCAAACTAGCCAACACAGCTGTAGTTCTTTGTGTAGGGCTGAGGTTATTTGGGCTTCCTCCTGTCCACCTTAACACATCCATTGCTGTTGTCCTTGTTCAGCTAATGTTTAAGCAGTCTTGTTGGCAAGATTTTACGGATGTAGCTTCTGATGTTACTAGGAGACACAATCTCCCAGCAAACTCCCTGATCCTCTGGCTCTTCCAATCTTGCTGCCCCCTCTTCCACAATGTTCCCTGAGCCTTAGGTCAGGAGTGTTTCGTAGATATTTACATTGGGGATAGGGTCCACAATTCTACATTTTGATTGGTTGTGGTTTTCTGTAGTGGTGTCTCTCTGTTGCAAAGGGTGTTTTTCCCTGCGGAGCATTGAGAACTACAGTTCTCTGCATTGTAAGGACAAATCTTTAGAATAGTTAGGGATTCTCCTGGTTTAGTAAAGCAGTGGTTGTAGGTTTTCCAAGATCTATGATGTCACTAGCCCTGGGTAGTTGGCTAGGTTTCCAGACTTCCCTCTTCCTGGCAGCTGTTAATTACCGCATGAGTATGCATGCCACCGCTGCACCCTTAGGGCTATTGTGCCATGCTGGTTGTTGCTGTGGTTCCTAAATGTATATATGTGTGTGCCTGATGGTTCATGCATGCACAAGTGTGTGCAGGTGCACGTGTGTATACATGCATGTGGAGGCCAGGGGTTAACACCGGATGCCTTCCTCAGTCCCTCTCCTCATTTTTTTTTGAGACAGAGTCTCCCACTGAACCTGGAGCAATCAGTTAAGCAGGATTGCATGGCCAACAAGCTGCACGGGCCCTGCTGTCTCTGCCTCCACAGCAGTGGGATTTCAAACACCCTGATTTTTCCATGGATACTGGTGGTAAAACTCAGGTCCTCATACACAGCAGGTACTTTACCAACTGAGCCATCGCCCTAGCCCTTAGCTCGATGTGTTTTTGTTGTATTGTGAGTCAAAGAGATGATGATGGGAAAAGACCAAACCCTTTATTTGTACTTTTGGCAAGGAGTGGAGACTGGAAACATATCTTCTTAAAGCAGCAGTGTCTCCCCTCATGGCTGCACAAGCTGCTGTCATTTCCGTGGCACAGTCTAATCTTAAATGCCTGGAAGGGAGCTGTTGTCCCCAAAGGTGGAGGTGCCGCTATTTGGTAATGTCTTAGTTATGCCTTCTAGTGCTGTGATCAAACACCATGACTAAAAGGCAGGTTGGGGGAGGAAAAGGTATATTTGGCTTACACTTCCACATCACTGTTCATCATGGGAGGAAGTCAGGGCAAGAACCTGGAGGCAGGAGCTGATGCAGAGGCCGTGGAGGGGTGCTGTTTACTGGCTTGCTTTACATGGCCTGCTCAGCCTGCTTTCTTATAGAACTCAGGGCCCCCAGCCCAGGAATGGAACCATGCACAATGGACTGAGCCCCCCCTCAATTGATCACTAATTAAGAAAATGCCTTACAGCTGGATTATATGCAGGCATTTTCTCAATTGAGGTTCCCTCCTTTCAGATAACTCTAGCATGTGTCAAGTTGACATGCAACTCGGCAGAACAGGTATTGCCTCTAAATCTATGAAAGCTTTACGTAGCCTATAACAACAGTGGGGGAAATACCAGCTACACAGTAACCCCTAGGTAGCACTGCAGGCTATATCAATAGCTGAAGTACATCTTAGCCCAGTAATTATTTTAAGCTAAAAACCCCAAAGAATCAACAGCTTAAAAATACTTAATTTGAACTTTTTTTTTTTTAACTGCTGGGTGGTGGTGGCGCACGTCTTCAATCCCAGCAGAGAAACAGATCTCTGTGAGTTCAAGGCCAGCTTGGTTTACATAGTGAGTTCCAGGTGAGCCAGGACTACACGCAGTGAAACCTTATCTTGGAAAACCAACCAATCAGCCAGCCAACCAACAACCAAAAACCAAAAATAAAAACAGAAACTTCTTTTATTGATTTAAGCTACAGCTTCCAGAAATTAGAGTCATCATAAACCCCTTTACAGTAGCTTTACATATTGGTGGAGCTGAACGTGAGCACAGCAGTGAGTAATCATTTAAGCCATCTGAGACTCCTGGCTGTCTGTTTTCCTTCTATAGAAGCCCTTTCTCCCAGTCCGTCTTCCTCCATGTAGTTGCAAACCCTTTTCCATAGCTGTGTGGGGAGCCATTGCATCTAAAAGCCTCTGTGCGCACTGAGGCACACACACGAGACTGGTCTCTTCTGTTCCTCTGTCCATGGGCAATTAAATCCAGTGCCCTCCTCCCTGCACACACAGACACAGAAAATGAAAAGCTTCTCCTATTAACAACATCGTCATAACCCTGTCTCAACCCTATGGTCCTCCCATTGTTCAGGTGAAGAAACTAAGCCTTGCAGATGTTCAGAAAATGCCCCATTGACACACAGTAGTTACATTGCAAAGGCAGGCTTTGAAGTTTGGAATTTGGTTACCTGAGACGGGATGCCAGTGTCCTGGAATAGCCAGGCAGTGGATGCTATTTCCCTTCCCTCCCTGGATGCTTACAAGTATCTGCTTGGTTCAGGATAACTCAGGAAAAGGAGGTCCCTGGAAAGGCAAGAGCTGGGGGAGTGTTGTGCTCCTACAGACTGTAGTACCTGTGTTCAGACATCAAGGGTGGAGGGAAAGGGGAGAAAAGATGTTTGTGTACCTCTATATGATCATGCACCTTCTTTGAACCTCGGACCCCTGAAAAACTGTTTTTGGACCAAAGAAGCGCAACTATTTTCTGAGCTTAACACCAAGCATATATGTTTTGTCAACTATAAAAGTGTTAGGCCACATTCATAGCTATTCTGGGAAACACCTGCCTATAGCTTTATCATTAGTAATTATAACCTAGATGATAGAAAATCAGTTATTTTTCATCTACCAGGAAAGTATCTCTGTACTGTGGTCTATCTGAGTTCAAAGGAAATGAACGGCCACAAAAGATGGCAGCCGCTGTGTCTCTCCCAGATACTGTGTCTGACTTGCCTCTTCTCTTAGCTCTTGCTTCTTTCCTTCTTGACAAATAAAACAGCAACCTGGAGAGACATTGGGCAATATTACCTACTTGTATAATCTTGAATATAAAGGAAAAACTACAGTCAAATAAAGTTACCAGGATACGGATGTATGCCTACAAAACAAAGATTCAGCTGCAGCAGCAAAGGAAGAACCTGGGAGTGTCTTAAATTGAGCCATAGCTTTCATGGCCCCCTGGGGCTGCTCTGCAGAGGCTGTTAATAATCTGCTTGAGCAATCAAATCGATGCTCATGACCTTTCTCTTCGGCCATCTTTTCCTTTGGTGGTTCCCTCAATCCCTATAGTCAAGAGGAAGACAATGGAATCATTTTCTTTCGGTGGAGAGTATTCATATCAAACAGTAATACATTATTTGCTATTCAAGTGGAATTCTCTAATTACATTATGATTCCACAGTATAAGGGTAAAGCTTATCACTGGTGTCATTTGGAGTCTAACGTACTCAGACATCTTTATCCAATTGACTTATGCTCATTCAATGTCTAACAGAGAATGTGGGATAAATCCCCCCTGGATGCAGGGAAATATTTGCTGTTACAGAGATATGGGAGATGGTGAGTTAACTGTTCAGCTTCCACAAGTGAGTTCCCTAAGAAAAATATCTGATATTACCTAGAACATAAACTAGTTACATGTCTATTGATAGGGACCTAAAATCAAACTTGAAACACTCCAAACCTGGTGATCGTCTAACACACTCTGGTGTCGTTGCAAACTGAACCGACTCTGTTAGGAAGTCCAGGAGCCATCAAGTAGTCTTTGTGCCTGCAGGAGAGGCCCACACCACTGGCCTTCTAGAGTTTCTCTTCTAGGAGACAGCAAACAATCCCTCCCTTAGCTTGCCTCTCAAGTTAAAAGGAGATGGGAAGTGTGAGGCGAGTCAGGAGCTCTCTGGTCGAGTCAGGGGCTGAACTTGAAACCCATCCAACAGATATGGGTCAATGTCGACTGTGTTTAAAAGACAAACCCAACCCTGGAGCTGCTCGGGTTTCAGGAACACCGAAGCACCTTGCTGCTTGGCAGTTCCAACAGCGGCTTGAAGTCTTCTTCTGGCTGTGTTCTTCTTGGCCAGGAAAGTGACATCCGAGTCAGTGATTTTCTACTGAATAGGGACTGGTGACCTTTGTGATTTTTCTAGGACCTTCCCCACCCCCGCCAAAGGCCTTTCTTGCCCTGGTCAAAGGCTGAGTGTCCCCTCTCTGAAGAGTCGCTATGCATGAGTCTCACCCTAAAGCACCTGCTGTCTCATACAGCACTTGCAGTATTGGTTCATGGGGGTCATTATTTTTTGTGGGGATCACTCTGTTGGCTGTGCAATAAGAAGGGAACAGAGAGAAGAATACAATAGAAAGCCCTTCAAGAAAAATGATGAAGAAATCCTGTGTATGTAGAAGAGCCCACCGACTAAGTCAACAACAGCATTAGACTTGGTTATCAATTATGTACTTATGAAGCAAGGCGGCAGGGGGTGTAACGAGATGGTTGTCAGGTGGTGGGGTCACATGCCAAAGAAGGGATGATAGAGAATATGGGAACTGAGGCATAAGACAATGAACAGTAGCTTATCATTGCACATGCTGAGGTTGAGGTTCTGTAGGACTTAGATGAATACAGGATTAGTATCCTCAGGTATAAGGAACCCCTAAAATAGTCAATGGGGTCTGGGAGGGAAGTAGAAGACCCAGATAACCATACCATGAAAGAAGCAGAGAATTTCAAAAATCAGCAGCATTTGACACCCACGATGACCTGGCTTTAGTTCTCAGCATTGACCAAATGAAAAAGACATTAAGAACCAAGGATAAGGTCTGTATGGAGCCGCGATTGCAGGTCTCTGTTCTGCAGGATGGGGTTTGTGGAAATTGTCAAGAATGATGTGTACTTTAAGAGGCACCAAGTGAGATTTAGAAGGCGGTGAGAGGGTAAAACTGGCTACTATGCTCGGAAAAGATTGGTGATCCAGGACAAAAATAAGTACAACACACCCAAATACAGGATGATAGTTCTTGTAACAAACAGAAATCCCATCTGCCAGATTGCGTACGCCCGTATAGAAGGGGATGTGATTATCTGTGCACCATATGCACAGGAACTGCCAAAATACAGTGTGAAGCTGGCCCGACAAAGTATGCTGCAGCCTACTGCACTGGCCTGCTGCTAGTCCGCAGGCTTCTCAGTAGGTTCTGTGTGGATAAGATCTATGAAGGTCAAGTGGAGGTGACCGAGATGAATGTAGCGTGGAAAGCATGGTTGGTCAGTCTGGTGCCTCCACTTGCTGTTTGGATGCAGGTCTTGCCCGAACTACGATCAAGTTTTGGGGGCCCTGAAGGGAGCTGTGGATGGAGGCTTGTCCATTCCTCATAGTACCAAATGATTCCCGGGTTATGATTCTGAAAGCAAGGAGTTCAATGCAAAAGTACATGGGAAGCATATCATGGCTCAGAGTGTTGCAGAATTCATGTGTTGTTTCACAGAGGTAGATGGAGATGCTTATAAAACAGTTCTCTCAGTACATAAAGAACAACGTAACTCCAGACATGATGAAGGAGGTGCGGAAGAAGGCTCATGCTGCCATCAGAGAGAATTCAGCCTCTGAGAAGAAGCCGAAGAGAAGAGAAGAGAAGAGAAGAGAAGAGGAGAGGAGAGGAGAGGAGAGGAGAGGAGAGGAGAGGAGAAGAGAAGAAAAGAGAAGAGGGAGAAGGAGAAGAGAGGAGATGGGGCTGTCCCAAAATGTCCCTACCCCAGAAGAAAAATCGGGTTTCTCAAAAGAAGGCAAGCTACCTCAGAGCTCAGGAACTGGTCACTGAGAGCTAAAGCAATTTTCTGTGCGGATGTTTTCATAAAGATAATAAACTTATTGACCAAGTCCCCACTCTCCAAAAAAGAACCAAGGATAAGGTAAAAATAATTCCCAAGAGGCTTGGAAACAAGGTGGCTGGCAAGAGCTATCTCAGGGGGGTGAGGAAGACAGAAGTAGGGGCTGTGGCTTAAGGAATGAATGGTGGGTGGGAAAATGGAGGAAAGGAATACTCTTCTTGTCTCCTAGAGGACGGGAGTAGAGGAGAAAGGGTGCTGGAGAGGGTCATGCCACGTGTAGGAGCCAAGAAGGGAGTCAATGTTGTCATTCATGGAAGGTAAAGAACTCCAAAATGGGCAGAGAATGAATTTCTGGACAGCAGGAGGTCCTTAAAAATCAGGAAGGACTGGGCTGTGACCATAGGGGGAGGAATTCCTATGTAAAAATTCAGGATGGATGATGCTATAAGACCCAAGATCCAAGGAAGAGGACCAGTCGAGATCAAAAGACATGGATGCGAAATCATATCCAAGTGCCAGCTTCTCTCAAAAGGAAAAAACAAAATCACCAAACTTTCACTTTCTCAAGAGATGGGGGTGGGGGAGAAGAGGCAGCTTGAAGAGAGTGAGGAAGGTGTGTCTTGTGATGTCCCTCCCCCACAGCCCTGCTTCTGATGCTCTTGGGTCTTGGACTGAGAACTTTCACACAGCAGTAACTGTCCTTTGTGACCGTCACCACTGTATGAAGTGGTCATAGATGTTCCCATTTCACACATGGGGAGAACTGGGCCTCAAAGACATTTATCTTTGGCCCAGGTAAGAATGATCAAGTCTACAGGGGGGATGCTCGATCAATACCCATCAAATGAATGGGCTGCATAGACTACAATCTCTGACTTGTTACACCTGTGTGTGGTGCGCCCTTCAACAGAGGTTTTGCTAATGAGTCTACATTCTCATGTAGCAATAAGCTCCAAGAGACATCACAATAATGAAAACCACAAAACTTGGCTGAACAAGGAAATGCCAGAGCTACTTTATTTACTCCAAACAGAAAAGCTACTCGCCTGATTATGACTAATTGGAAAATGAGATTTAGTTGGACAAAGCCCTTGAAGCTCCCGCGTCTAGCGCTTCCAGCAAGGACCTCCCTGCGTTGGAATTGATGCGTGCTCAGTGTCAGTTTTACTGTGGATACTATCTGGATGAAAATTCCTGCCAAAACATTTCACTGAAGGATTTACAATAGACTTTCCAAGGCTCTAGCTGAAGGGCAGCAGCTGATGTTAGCGGGAGCCTGCTGGCATTCGCCAGTTCATCTGGCTGAATAAAAAGTAACCAATTGTGTCTTTGGGAACCCTGCATGTTCTTCATAGTTGTAAGCCAAAATCTAATGTGTGTTCTTCTCACCATTATGTCAGCGAAAGAGAACTGTGCAATAATAAAATGTCATGGAATGTGCAAATAGGGCATTGGCTCCCAAGTTCCTGTGGGTAGGAATTTGACTTTTCCCGATAGTCATTTCAGGGAACTGTACCAATGTTTGGCACATGACATGGGCTAAAAATGGCATGCTGAAATGAGTTGAACTGCATCAACATTACAGGTGGCTTTATTTTTTCTCCTAGAGCAGAGTGCAGGACTGTCACTGGAGGATGCTGTGTGCACAAACACTCTTAATTCATTATTGGAGTTCTGGATGAATTATTAAACCTGGAGAAAAATCCATAGCTGGAGTTGTCTGTCGTTGCAGTGGGAGGAGAATGACTAGTAACCCATGTAGACACTCTTCCTACATCATCACCCCCTCTCCCCTTTGAGTCTTAGATTCTGCAGCTCTCCCAAGCTATGGCTGTGATTCCCATTCTATTCCTGACTTATGGTTTGACCTCGAGATGAGTCACATAATCTCAGTTTAGTACTTGTTTCCCCTTCAGTGAGAGCCAACGGGGCCTGGCTATGCAGCTAGCAAATCATCAGGCCTAAAATCTGGACGTGTTACTCAGTGCCATCCATCATTTCTGTGAGGCCAATGGAAATGAATCACAGATACAAAGCCCCAATGGATTTCCCCAACTCCTACCAAATTAGCCCTTTGGGGTGGCTAAGCCAGTGCAGAGTGCAGTGAAGGGGAAAGATAGCGAGCTGGTGATAGCTGCACTAAACCCAAAGGGGCAAAGTCTGGCAACAGAGGGCAGGGGGCAGGGTAGAGATACCACTCTGGCTGGAATGGCTGCGAATGTCTTGCACCCTTGGAGAGAGCACACCAGCCTCTGCTTTTCATAAGCACAGAAGACAGCATGTGAGCTCTCCAGCCCTTGGCACTTAAAATCAAGTGAACTTACATTATTGTAGAATAATGAGACACACACACACACCCCACATCATAAGGCCTACAGGAGAAGTGTGAAAGAGGGCTGTGCAGTGTCTCAGAGAGAAATGCCATGAGAGCAGAGGCTGGGATGGGATTGGGATGGGATTGGCTCCTTGTCTCTTTAGTCTATTTCCCCCCGGGAGTAAAAAGACCCACAGAGATGAAGACCCACATCCCTGTGAGAACAATCTAGAAAGGTCCAGGGCAGGTAACACACCTTCACTGCAACAGAATTAAGAGAGGACCACAGAGTATGATCCATTGTCTTGGCTGTGGTCAGATCCCTGAAAGCAGCACAAGGACAATTGGAAACCTTGCAGACACTGCATTACCTAACCAATCTCTAGAACAGAGGCCCCAGCTAAACAGAGGGCAGACTTGAAATGTGCCCACATCGTCTTCCTGGTCATGTTTGCATGCAGGGTTCTCCAGGCACCAGAAGGAGTTCGCCTTTGAGTCCGCCTCGCCTTGCAGCTCTGCTCACAGGACCATCTGGGTAACTGATGGGCACTTCAATCACACATAAAAATCTCTAACATTTTATGTGCAACGCTGTAAATCTTACCTGTAGCAGCCAGTGTGACTGATGAGACAGGTCCTCAGCGCAGCAGAGTGTCTCAAGAACCTCACATGTGACAGTCGTTAAAGAGTATCCTTGTCTTGTGACAGTGTTTATAAGCTCTGTGAGCCATAGTAGGGAGACAATAAATATGCAATATGATAAAACAATAAAATCATAAACAGTGCTTGGCACACGCTTAGAAGAGAAAGGGCAATTTCTCAATGTTTAAAAGGAAAAAAATGAAAGCAATAATAATATGCTGTTTAAAAGAACAATCCAGGGACTGGGCAGGTGGCTTAATCACTAACACACTTGCCATGCACACATGAGGACCTGTGTTTGATTCCCAAGACCCACATAGAAAGCCAAACATGATGGCCTACTCTTTAATCCTAGCACTGATACCAAGACAGACATATTCCTGGGACTTGCTATCTAGCCAGTGTATCCTGGCCAGTGACCTCCAGGCCAGTAGAAGACACTGTCTCCAAAGTGAACACACAAAAAGT